>PVKV010018961.1:0-43394 GCA_004027835.1 Alouatta palliata
TATAATCCTTTGGATATATACCCAGTAATGGGATTGCTGGGTCAAATGGAATTTCTATTTCTAGGTCCTTGAGGAATCGCCACACTGTCTTCCACAATGGTTGAACTAATTTACACTCCCACCAACAGTGTAAGAGTGTTCCTATTTCTCCACATCCTCTCCAGCATCTGTTGGCTCCAGATTTTTTAATGATCGCCATTCTAACTGGCGTGAGATGGTATCTCAATGTAGTTTTGATTTGCATTTCTCTAATGACCAGTGATGATGAGCATTTTTTCATATGTTTGTTGGCCCTAATTTTTTTTAATGATGTCTTTTGGAGTGAAATATTTTGAATTTTTGCAAGGTCAAATTTACTATATTTTTTTCTTCTATGGAACATGCTATTGGAGTTGTATCCATGAGATATTTTCCTAAGCCAAGGTCTCAAAGATTTTCCCCTATGTTTTCTTTCAAAATTTTAATTGGATTAACTATAAACATGAAGTCCAGTTTTGTTTGTTTTGTTTTGTTTTTTGAGACCGAGTTTCACTCTTGTTGCCCAGGCTGGAGTGCAGTGGCGTGATCTCGGCTCACTGCAACCTCTGCCTCCCGGGTTCAAGCGATTCTCCTTCCTCTGCCTCCAGAGTAGCTGGGATTACAGGCATGCGCCACCACGTCCGGCTAATTTTCTATTTTTTTTTTTTTTTTTCAGTAGAGACAGGGTTTCTCCATGTTGGTCAGGCTGGTTTCCAACTCCTGACCTTGTGATCCACCCACCTTGTCCTCCCAAAGTGCTGGGATTACAGGTGTGAGCCACCATGCCCAGCCTCATTTATTAGATCTAATAGTAGGTTTTGTGAATTTCTTAGGATAGTCTATGTACAAGATTATGTAATCTACAATTATTTTATTTATTTATTTATTTATTTAGTTAGTTAGTTAGTTATTATCTATCGAGACAGGGTCTCAGTCTAATGCCCAGGCTGGAGTGCAGTGTGGTAAGATCTTGGCTCACTGCAATCTCTGCCTCCTGGGTTTAAGCAATTCTCCCACCTCAGCCTTCCAAGTAGCTGGGACTACAGATTCACACCACCACACCCGGCTAATTTTTGTACTTTTTTGTTGAGACAGGGTTTTACCATGTTGGCTAGACTGCTCTGGAATTCCTGACCTTAAGTGATCTATCCTCCTCAGCCTTCCAAAGTGCTGAGATTACAGGTATGAGCTACTGCTCCCGGCCCTGTCATCTACAAATAAAGGCAGTTTTACTTCTTCCCTCTCAAATAGATGGCTTTTATTTTTTGTCCTTGCCTTGTTGAACTGTCTACAAACTCTAGTATTATGCTAAATAGAATAAGTGAAATTGGATATTCACCTTGTTCTCAATCTCAGAAGGAAAGCCCTTAGTCTTTTATCATTCAGTCTGATGTTTACTGCAAGTTTTTCATAGGTGTCTGTGATGGTTAATTTTATGTGTCAATTTGGGCTAAGAGATGCCCAGATAGCATTGTTTTGGGGTGTGACTGTGAGGGTGTTTCTAGAAGAGATTAGCATTTGAATTGGTAGACTGTGTGATACAGTTTAGATCTGTGTCCCCACCCAAATTTCACCTGGAGTTGTAAAAATCCCCACATGTTGTGGGAGGGACCCAGTTGGAGGTAATTGAATCATGGGGGTGGGTCTTTCCTGTGCTATTCTCTTTTTTATTTTTTGAGATGGCATCTTGTTCTGTTGCCCAGGCTGGAGTGCAGTGGCACAATCTTGGCTCACTGCAACCTCTGCCTTCCAGGTTCAAGTGATTCTCCTGCCTCAGCCTGCCCAGTAGCTGGGACTACAGGCACATGCCACCATGCCCAGCTAATTTTTGTGTTTTTAGTAGAGACGGGGTTTCATTATGTTGGCCACGCTGGTCGCCAAATCCTGACCTCAGGTGATCTGCCCACCTTGGCCTCTTAAAGTGCTAGGATTACAAGTGTGAGCCACTGAGCCTGGCCTCTGTGCTGTTCTCTTGATAGTGAATAAGTCTCATGAGATCTGATAGTTTTATAAAGGGGAGTTCCCATGTACATGCTCCCTTGCCTGCTTTCATGTAAGATGTGCTTTTGCTTCTCTTTTGTCTTCTGTCACGATTGTGGTCCACAGACACGTGGAACTGTGGTCCATTAAACCTGTTTCCTTTATAAATTATCCAGTCTTGGGTATGTCTTTTTTTTTTTTTTTGAGATGGAGTCTTGTACTGTTGCCCAGGCTGGAGTGCAATGGTGCGATCTCAGCTTACTGCAACCTCCACTTCTCAGGTTCAAGTGATTCTCCTGACTCAGCCTCTGGAGTAGCTGGGATTACAGGTGTGTGCCACCATACCCTGCTAATTTTTAGTATTTTTCATAGTGACAGGGTTTCACCATGTTGGCCAGGCTGGTCTCAAATTCCTGACCTCGTGATCCACCCACCTCAGCTTCCCAAAGTACTGGGATTACAGGTGTGAGCCATTGTACCTGGCTCAGGTATGTCTTTAATAGCAGTGTGAGAATAGACTAATACACTGAGCAAAGACCAATGTGAATGGGCATCATCCAATCTGTTGAGGGCCTGAATAGAACAAAAAGGCAGAGGAGGGATGAATTCATTCTCTGCTTGAGCTGTGACATCCATGTTCTCTTGCTCTGAGACAATGGCACTTCTGGTTCTTGGATTTTAGGACTCAGAACGGGACTTACATCATTGACTCCCTGATTCTCAGGGCTTCAGACTCACATCAAGTTATACCACTGGCTTTCCTAGTTCAATAGCTTGCAGATGGCAGATTGTGGAATTTCTCAGCCTCCATAACTGGATAAGACAATTTCTGTGATAAATCTTCTCATGTTTTATTACTTCTGTTTCTCTGGAGAACACTGACTATTCCAATGTCCTTTATTAGGTTGAGGAAGTTTCCTTCTATTCTAAGTTTTTTAATTGTCTTTATCATAAACGAGTGGAGGCATCTTAGACAAATTCATCAAATCCTTTCAATAATCTTATGCCAGCATGGGCAACACAGGGAGACCCCATCTCTACAAAAAATTTTAAAAATTAGGCTGGGCACTTTGGGAGGCTGAGGCAGATGGATCACCTGAGGTCAGAAATTCGAGACCAGCCTGACAAATATGGTAAAACCCCGTCTTTACTGAAAATACAAAAAAGCTGGGCATGGTGGCATGTGTCTGTAGTCCCAGCTACTTGGGAGACTGAGACAGAAGAATCGCTTGAAACTGGAAGGCAGAGGTTGCAGTGAGCCGTGCCACTGCACTCCAGCCTAGGTAACGGAGCAAGACTCTGTCTCAAAAGAAAAAGAAAAATTAAGATGCATTCATTTAAAAAATTTTTTTATTTTTTTAGAGACGGGGTTTCACCATATTGGTCAGGCCAACTGCTGTCTCAAACTGCTGACCTCAGTTGATCCACTCGCTTCAGCTGCCCAAAGTGCTAGGATTACAGGCGAAAGCCACCAAGCCCAGCCTCATCCTCATTCTCATATTTGCATGACAGTCATGATTTATCTTTCTTTGAAAACTATCTTTTAACAGTGGCAAGGACAGGACAGCAGGACTCCAGAGATGAAAATAAAATGACACATTAAAAGTTTAGACGCTAGTGGCCCTCATGCCAAGATGTCCCACACTTGGGTCCCCAGCCTTGTACCTACCTTGCAGCTCAGCCTGCTGGCTGACCCCCAAAACGCTGACCCTCAGCCAAATGTGGTCTCTCCTTCATCTGGCTGAAAGGATTCAAATGCTGTGGCGACAGCTGCTGCCAGAAGAATGAGTCCTTCTCCAGCCCCTTGAGATTATTCTGAAGCCCACCCTGATCGATTCTCGGCCTGGTAGCCCAGATCATGTGTAGTACCTGAAGCCCACCCTGGGCCTAACCCCCATAGAACCACCCCCTCCCTATAGCTTCAGGCCTGAAGAACATATCTGGGATCGGAGGGGCATTGACAATCCACCTTTTTGACTCACCTCCTGCCTGGAATCTTGTCACCAGGAACCTTCTCTCCAGTGCCTCCTGGATCAAGCTAGAGACTGCTGGCACTCTGGGAGTGTCCCTCCCCATCCTGGATGTCTCTGTTCATTCTCGGATTTAACTTACTGCTTTTTCTGCCTCTGTTTCGCCCCAGCTGCCTCTCTTGTCCTGTAGGTTGGGCTGAGTGACAGGATCTGTGCCCCCCCATCCCAAGCCCAAGTGAGAGGCTGCCAGAAGGAAAATGACAACCAATAGAGGTGCCCCAAAGCAGAATGGGCTACTCTGAGGGGTAGGAAGGGCTCCATTTCTGGAGGTATGCAAATCTTAACTGGACAGCCAACTTTGAGATTTATTAGGGCACTTCTGTACCTATGGGAGATTGTAGTGGATTAGCTCTGAGCCACCTTCAGATCCTACCTGACTAGAGAACTCACTGTAACCCTTGCAACACACGATAAACACACATCCTCACTAAACAAATAAATAAATCCATAAATAAATGTTTAGACACTGGGATAAATGTAGGTAGGTTTAAGGAGATGAGAAAATCTTCAACTTTATTTTTATTTTATTTTTTATTTTTGAGACAGAGTTTCACTCTTGTCACTCAGGCTGGAGTGTAATGGCACGATCTCAGCTCACTGCAACCTCTGCCTCCTGGGTTCAAGTGAGTCTCCTGCCTCAGCCTCCCAAGTAGCTGAGATTATAGGTATGAACCACCACACCTGGCTAATTTTTGTATTTTTACTACAGACGGGGTTTCACCATGTTGGTCAGGCTGGTCTCGAACTCCTGACCTCAGGTGATCGACCTACTTCGCCTCCCAAAGTGGTGGGATTATAGGCGTGAGCCACCTCACCAAGACAGGAAGAGAAAATCTTATTGTTAAGGTTAGGCTTGAAAACCAAGAAAGGACTAAAGACTGTTGCGTTGCCTAGAGAAATCGCTGTACATAATTAGAATTTCATAATTAGGATTCAGTGAGTATCCTTGCTAAAGTTTTAGTATATAGAAAACTGTAATAAGGCATATACCCTTTTGGGGCTGGATGCAGTGGCTAACACCTGTAATCCCAATATTTTGAGAGGCTAAGGAGGCCTGATTGCTTGAGCCCAGAAGTTCAAGACCAGCCTGGGCAACATAGTGAAACTCTGTCTCTACCAAAAATACAAAAAATTAGCCAGATATGGTGGTGTGTGCCTGTGGTTCCAGCTACTCGGGAGGCTGAGGTGGGAGGATTGCTTGAGCCCAGGAGGCAGAGGCTGCAGTGAGCTGAGATCGCACCACTGCACCACTCCAGCCTGAGGCAACAGATTAAGACCCTGTATAAAAAAAGAAAAAAAGGCAAGGCTGGGTGTGGACTTTGGGAGGCCGAGGTGGGCAGATCACGAGGTCAGGAGTTCAAGACCAGCCTGGCCAACATGGTGAAACTCCGTCTCTACTAAAGACACAAAAAATTAGCTGCGTGTGGTGGTGCGCACCTGTAATCCCAGCTATTCAGGAGGCTGAGGCAGGAGAATGGCTTGAACCCAGAAAGCGGAGGTTGTAGTGAGCCGGGATTGCTCCATTGCACTCCAGCCTGGGTGACACGGCGAGACTCTGTCTCAAAAAACAAAAAAAAAAAAAAAAAAAAAGGCATGTACTGTCTTGATTAAAAAGTTGATACTGGTACAGGATTCTGATTCTCAGTCCAAAATCCAACAGTGTCAAAAGAAAAACCTAAAACTTTCCACTCTCACCATGTCATAGAGCATGTAAATGACGAGAATAATTGCTCAGCTGGGCACGGTGGTTCATGCCTGAAATCCTAGCACTTTGGGAGGCCAAAGTGGACAGATCACTTGAGCCCAGGAGTTTGAGACCAGCCTGGTCAACATGGTGAAACCTTGTCTCTACAAAAAGTTAAAAAATTAGCTGGGCATAGTGGTACATGCCTAGAGTCCCAGCTACTCCAAAGGCTTGGGTGGGAGGATAGCCTGAGCCTCGGAGATGGAGGTTGCAGTGAGTCATGATCTCACCACTGCATTCCAGTCTGGGTGACAGATCAAGACCTCGTTTCAAAAATAAATAAATAAATATATACATACATACAAAAAAAGGATAATTACTACAATGGAAAATGTAATCCTCAAAGTGTTAAGCCTGTGACATCAAGCTATTTTGAAAGTGGTAAGCGTGGGCCCGGCACAGTGGCTCATGCTTATAATCCCAGCACTTTGGGAGGCCAACGTGGGCACATCACTTGAGCCCAGGAGTTCGAGTCCAGCCTGGCCAACGTGGTGAAACCCCATCTCTACTAAAAATACAAAATACTGGGGCTGGGTGTTGTAGCTCACTCCTGGATTCCTGGCACTTTGGGAGGCTGAGGCAGGTGGATCATGAGGTCGGAGTTTGAGACCAGCCTGACCAACATGGTGAAAGCCCATCTCTACTAAAAATGCAAAAATTAGCTGGCCGTGGTGGTACGTGCCTGTAATCCCAGCTACTTGGGGAGCTGAGGCAGGAGAATTGCTTGAATCCAGGAGGTGGAGGTTGCAGTGAGCCGAGATCTCGCCACTGCATTCCAGCCTGGGAGACAGAGCAAGACTTGTCTTAAAATAAATAAATAGCCGGGCGCGGTGGCTCACGCCTGTAATCCCAGCACTTTGGGAGGCCGAGGCGGGTGGATCACGAGGTCAAGAGATCGAGACCATCCTGGTCAACACGGTGAAACCCCGTTTCTACTAAAAATACAAAAATTAGCTGGGCATGGTGGCACTTGCCTGTAGTCCCAGCTACTCGGGAGGCTGAGGCAGGAGAATTGCTTGAACCCAGGAGCCGGAGGTTGCGGTGAGCCGAGATCGCGCCATTGCACTCCAGGCTGGGTAACAAGAGCGAAACTCTGTCTCAAAAAAATAAATAAATAAATAAATAAATAAAAATAAAAAATAAATTTAAAAAATACAAAATGTTAGCTTGGTGTAGTGGTGGACACCTGTAATCCCAGCTATTTGGGAGGTTGAGGCAGGAAAATCATATAAACTTGGGAGGCAGAGGTTGCAGTGAGCTGAGATTGCGCCACTGCACTGCAGCCTGGACAACACAATGAGACGAAGTCTCAGAAAAAAAGAAAAAAATAAAGAAAGGAGTAGGTGTAGATAGAAGAAGATTTAGAATTAACAAGTGACTAATGAGGGAGGCAGACAGAACTAGGATACACTGTGATGAATAACAAATCAGAGGTACACATAGGGTGCCTGGGAGTGCATACCAGGGGTACTTAATTCAACTGTGTGAGTGAATGTGTGTGTATGTGTGTGTGTGTGTGTATGTGTGTGTGTGGAGGTAGGGGTGCTGCTAGGGAAGATTTACTGGGAAAAGTAACTTTCAAGTTAAGAGCTGAACTATTTACAATAGCAAAGACATGGAACCAACCCAAATACCCATCAGTGATAGACCGGATAAAGAAATGTGGTACATATACACCGTGGGATACTATGCAGCCATAAAAAGGAATGAGATCATGTCCTTTGCAAGGACATGGATGAAGCTCAATGCCATCATCCTCAGTAAACTAACACAAGAACAGAAAACCAAACACCTGAGGTTCTCATGCATAAGTGGGAGTTGAACAATGAGAACACTTAGACACAGGGAGGGGAACAACACACACCGGGGCCTCTTGAGGGGTAGGGTGGGGGCAAGGGGAGGGAGAACATTAGGACAAATACCTAATGCATGCAGGGCTTAAAACCCAGATAATGGGTTAATAGGTGCAGCAAACCACCATGGCACACGTATACCTATGTAACAAACCTGCACACTCCGCACATATATCCTGGAACTTAAAATAATAAATAAATAAATAACAAAGACAAAAAGGAAAAAAGCCAATAAGAAGAAAGAAACAAAAAACAAACCACCACCACCACCACAACAAATTAAAAGCTGAAATATACAAACAAGATTTCAGCCAAGCAAAAGGCAGAAGAAGGGGTGGCAGGGTCAGCAGAATATACTTGACATAAGGAACAGCAAAGCTCTTCCTTGCCCAGAGCCTGGAGAGGATGGCTTCTTAGTGTCACTGAAAGCAGTTCTCTGGAGCAGGAACAGAGTGAAGGGTGTATCATACTTCCCCATTGAAGTTTGATACTGGAAAGGTGTATGTGTGCATGGGAGGGGTCAGATCATGCAGCGCTTCCTACGCAAAGGTAGAATTGGGCTTCATCCTTAGGCCAATGGAGAGACAATAGATGATTTTTTTTCAAAATTTTTAGTTTGAGATAATTTTAGATTAACGGAAACAATGCAAAAACTGTACATAGAGGTCATAAGAGGATGTGAATTAGAGGAAGAAAAACTTGTACAGAGAGTTTTTTTTTTTTTTTGAGACAGAGTCTCTATCTGTCATCCAAGTTGGAGTGCAATGGTGCGGTCTTGGCTCACTGCAGCCTCCGCCTCCCAGGTTCAAGCTATTCTCCTACCTCAGCCTCCCGAGTAGCTGGGATTACAGGCACTTGCCATCAGGACTTCCTACTATTATTATTTTTTTTTTGTATTTTTTAGTGGAGACAGGGTTTCGCTATGTTGGCCAGGCTGGTTTTGAACTCCTGACCTCAGGTGATCCTCCCGCCTCGGCCTTCCAAAGTGCTGGGATTACAGGTGTGAACCACTGCGACTGTCCACATTAATAGTCTTAAGGGAAAAAAAAAGATCAAATCAATTGGTGCAAAAAATTTGATAAAACTCAATATGATGAAAACTTTCAGTGAACTCAGAAGGGAACTTCCTTCACCCAATAAAGGGCATCTACAAAAAGCTGTTAGTATCTCACTTAATGGGGAAAGACTGAAATGATTTTTTCCAAAGAAGTCCACTAGCACCACTTCTACTTAACATCATATTGGAAATCCTACCAACAAGGCAAGAAAAAGAAACAAAAGGCATACATATTGGAAAGACAGAAATACAGCTGTCCCAGTCGGGCACGGTGGCTCATGCCTGTAATCCCAGCACTTTGGGAGGCTGAGACGGGTGGATCACTTGAGGTCGGGAGTTCTAGACTAGCCTGACCAACATGGAGAAACCCCGTCTCTACTAAAAATGCAAAATAAGCTGGGCATGGTGGTGCATGCCTGTAATTCCAGCTACTCGGGAGGCTGAGGCAGGAGAATTGCTTGTACCTGGGAGGCGGAGGTTGCAGTAAGTCGAGATCTCGCCATTGTACTCCAGCCTGGGCAACAAGAACAAAACTCTGTCTCAAAAAAAGAAAAAAAGAAAAGAAAAGAAAAGAAAAAAGAAACACAGCTGTCCCTATTTGCACACAACATGAGAAAGTGCACAGAGGTGGCAGGCGGGGAGGCTGGTACCTGTCCTTGCCGTCTCACAGACTTTGTTGTTGGGGAAAACCAGGCCTGCCCAGTGGATGCTTTGGCTGCTCTGGGGCCTTATACATCTTGCAAGGGTGTAAGGAGGCAAAAGATGAACATGGTTTCGACTGACCAATTCCTAGAGCCTCTGAAGTATATTGAATATGCTGGAATGGGCTAATAGGCTTCTGGAAGGTAGTCGTGTTGCCCACATCAGCTGAGTAGCTCGTGGTGGGTGTGCTGTTCATGCAGATAGTGCACGCGCTTGGCTTATCTCCAGACCCCATTTGGTGTCCAGCAAGTGGCTGGAGCTGGCAACAATTACACACTGGTGGCATCAGGAGAGCTGCGTCCTGTAGCCTTTGGTGATGCTTCAATTCCTGAGGTGGACATAGGCATATGCTGTCCCTGCAGTGAGCCTTAATGAAAGACCTCAATGGCACTGTTAGAGTCTGACCAGAGTCTGCTTACAGGTGGGGCCTACGTCCTGGAGGTGACCTGGGAGGCAGGGATGTAAAGGTCACACCTTCTCGCGGAGCCTCGGGCCTCCTGAGGTTTGCTTCCTTGGTACCTGGAACAGCCAGTATTCACGCTCCAGGACCAGGCCTGGGAGGCCGTCCTGTTTTTTTTTTTTTTTTTTTTTTTTTTAAATTACACACATGTTTCCAACCAAAGGCAGACCAGAGAGCCATACTAATGCAGCGGTGAAACACACGATTTTTATTCAAGCTCTGGCTACTTCCAACCGTGACCGCTCTCACGCTTCCTAGCTCCCTTTTCCCATTCCTCTTCACAAAGGCTGTGCCATGGCAATCATGCTATTCTGCCCTTCAAATCTTTACACGGGCTTCTCCAGTTCTCTTGGTCAAGTTCAATCTTCAGTCTTTTCACTCTCACAACTCCCTTATTTGTCATCGTTCACACATTTCCTTTCATTTCCCCTACAACTTTTTCAACCTCTGTAGTCCAAGAGTTAACTTGCTACATTTCTACACGCCGCGGCTCACTGCCAGCTCGATGCCTTTGTTCTGTCTTGAATCACCGCCTGCCAATCACCAGGAGACGCAGACCTCTGGAGCGCGGGAACTTGGACAGAAAGGCACTTGGCGAGACGCACACCACTCAGCGTAAACAAGTGCCTCTTGTTCTCCAAAGCTCTTGAGACACAAGAGGGAAAAATAACAAGCTCTTCTACTATCTGTGTCCTATCATACCTACAATACTCTCTCGGTTCAAATGCAAGCACTTAGTATTATACTACACCACAAAGAGCAAAAGGTAAGGGAGACAGGATTCTAACAGAGGTCGTAAAATAAGGTCTCCGCCGCTAAGAGAAAGACTTTCTTCCAATAGCACAGAGCAGGCCTCCGCCTCCCTTTTCTTTAGTCTTTTGCCCTTCCGTCCTCCTTCCCCAGACCAGCGTTACCCAGTAGAAAAATAATGCAGGTCACATACTGTGTAATTTTACATTTCCAAGTAGCCACATTAAAAAAATTAAAAGAAGCAGGTGAAATTGGTTTTAGTAATGTTTTATTCAACGAAGTGGACCCCAAATATTATTTTCAACACCACCCATGCAGCAATTAGAAACGTTTTACTTTCTTTCTTCTTTTTTTGAGACAGTTTTGTTCTGTTGCCTAGGCTGGAGTGCAGTGGTGTGATCTTGGCTCACCGCACTCTTCACCTTCCAGGTTCAAGCAATTGTCCTGTCTCAGCCTCCCGAGTAGCTGGGATTACAGGCGCATGCCGCCACGCCCGGATAATTTTTGTATTTTTAGTAGAGACGAGGTTTCATCATATTGATCAGGCTGGTCTCGAACTCCTGACCTGAGGTGATCCACCCGCCTCGGCCTCCCAAAGTGCTGGGATTACAGGCGTGAGCCACCGTGCCCGGCCGAAATGTTTGACTTTCTTTTTGTCTTTGGCAGTCGGTGTGCATTTTACACTTACAGAACATTAAACTCCGACGAGCTGCACTTCAAGTGCCTCATAGGCACCGCACTGGACCGCGCGGCCCTAGAATGCAGCACCCGCCAATCCCTGCAGCCAGAAATGAAGATAGCAGGGGAGGTAACACTGCTAGTTTGGGACTAAGAAAGGCAACGTCGGGAGCAGGCAGCCCCTGCGATGACCATACCTCTAGGACAGCCTCCCTTCGTCCCTCACCCTGTGCAGGGACTAGCAAGGCTGCAAGAGAGGCAGACCGCGAAGCACCGCCAGAGCCGCGGGAAAGGGCGGGGCGGGAAAGTCGGGGGATGGGGGCCGGGGAGGCTCGGCGGTGATCCGTACGCAGGCGCACCCCGCCAGTTCACTGTGCCCGCCTCCTGGCGCCCTAGCAACCGGGTTGTGAACCGCCCTCTACCCCGACTAAGTGACCATCCTGGGAGTTCTAGTGCCACTAGCCGGCTTCGGCTCTTCCCTGTCTGAGGGTCTTGTCATTTCCGCTTCTTTCTTCCACGGATCCCGATTTCATGTGTGTGTCCCCGAGTGCCTGAGTCGGCTCCTAAAATGAGTATTAGTGTTTTCCGCGTGGGAACCAACCTCGGGCGCCAGTGGCCCTCCCTCCCTAGGCTGAGGTGGCTGCTGGGGCTGGGGCTGCTCCTGAGGCTTCAGGCTGTGTGCTGCACGGCTTTCTACCTCCCCCGGTTAGCCGTGGTCAACTTGTGCCAGGCGGAGCGAGAAATCGCATTTTGTCAGGTGAGGACTAGACAGAGGCAGTGAGTGTGAGGGGAAGCTTCGGGTAGGGGTGTGGGGCTGATCGGGGTCGAGAGCTCTTCTACTTGGACCCGGAATGCCAATGGCCTCTCTGTGGGTGTGTCTCGGGTTCTCTCAATTTCGGAGCCTCCCACTTTGCGAATCTTTACCTCCTTCTCAGTAGCTCCTCCTTCCTCACAGCTCCTCCCCTTCCTCTTCTCTCTCAGCTCCCTCCCTTCCCTCTCATCTCGTCCTCATCCTTCTCCCTCTGAGCGCCAACGCCTACAGTCTCGGCCCCACCTTTTATCTTGGCCCCCTCTTCCCCCCCTTATCGGCTTCTTACCCCGCCCCTTTTTGTTCCGCGAGTGCTCTCTCGGCTCCTTCCCCTCACCTTTCTCCTGGATTCTCTACCCTCTCCCTTTCCCCTCCCTCTCTTCTTCATCTTCCTCCTCTCTGCTAGTCCTTCTAGACTCTTCTGCTCTTCTGTTTTCCTTTCAGCTGCTCCTCCTCCTTCCTCTAAGCCCCTCCCACTTCCCTCCCTATTGGCTGCTCCTCCACCTCCCTCTTGGTTCTGCCTCAGCTAACTCCTCCCCTCCTCCCCAACGTCTTCCTTTCCCTCTCAGCATGTGTAACCCTCCGCTTCCCTCCACCCTCTCCCTCTTGTTCTTACACAGTCTTCCATTGTGGACACACACACTCATTGTGGTCGTTCTTCGATACATCCCCACCATGCTGTGTTACCCCTCACTCCTATGGTCTCACACTCTTACCCCCCTGATTCTTGTTAATCCACTTTGGTCTCCTGGGTCCTCTCTCTGCAAACAGTATTACTTCTAGAGATTTGTGAGAATAAAATGAGATAGTACATGAAAAGCACCTGGTACATAGTAACTTTTAATTAAATGGTAACTATCATCATTATTACTTTTATTTTTTCTTTCTTTTTCTTTCTTTCTTTTCTTTCCTTCTTTCTCTCTCTTTCTTTCTTTCTTTTCTTTTCTTTTTCGAGACGGAGTATCACTCTTGTCGCCCAGGCTGGAGTTCGGAGTGCAATGGCGTGATCTCTGCTCACGGTAACCTCAGCCTCCCTAGTTCTAGCAATTCTCCTGCCTCAGCAGCCATCCCGCCAGTAGCTGGATTACAGGCATGCACCACCGCGCCTGGCTAATTTTGTATTTTTAGTAGAGACGGGGTTTCTCCATGTTGGTCAGGCTGGTCTCGAACTCCCGACCTCAGGTGATCCACCCGCCTCAGCCTTCCAAAGTGCATTATTACTTTTCTTTAGCCGTGGATTCCTGGCACAATTCCTCTTCCGTGTGTCCCTCAACCATCAGTAATTTCTTGGCTCCCTTCCTTAGTAGCCTTCTTGTTTTCATTGTAAACTGACTCAAAAGAAATGTTTTTTGCAAGTAATCAATTCAAAAAGTAATAAATAAGACTTATGTTCTGATCTCTAGTTGCCTAATCTAAGGTATAGGGGCGTATTCTGGTAGAAGGCACCACAGATGCACACAAAGTTGAGGATGGTGCTGGCTGCCATTTGACTATAGACTTAGCCAACTTGAAGGTTCTAGGAGTTTTTAAAAGGCTAGCTCTAGGTGAAGTATGTTTACTTTTGAAACCTGGAGCTTTCCTTTCCCTGTGAGAAATATTGATAGCAGTGTTTTGAGCCAACACCTTGCCAAATTTGTGTAATATAAGAAATAGCATTCTTTTTATATTTTTCATTTGTCTTTTCTCTGACTGTTGATATCTAGTTCTTGCTCTTTATTCTCTATTTCAGCAGGCTCCCTAACAAAGAAACATGATTATTAACCGTAACATCTGGATGCTTTCTTTCTTTCTCTCTCTCTTTCCTTCCTTCCTTCCTTCCTTCCTTCCTTCCTTCCTTCCTTCCTTCCTTTTCTTTCTTTCTTTCTTTCTTTCTTTCTTTCTTTCTTTCTTTCTTTCTTTCTTTCTTTCTTTCTTTCTTTCTTCTCTCTCTTTCCCTCTCTTTATTTTCTTTCTTCCTCTTTCCGTCTTTCTTGATGGAGTCTCACTCTGTCTGCCAGGCTGGAGTGCAGTGGCGCAATCTTGGCCCAATTCTTCTGCCTCAGCCTCTCAAGTAGCTGGGATTACAAGCATGCACCACCACACCCGGGTAATTTTTGTATTTTTATTAGAGACAGGGTTTTGCCATGTTGGCCAGGCTGGTCTCGAACTCCTGACCTCAGGTGATTCACCCACCTTGGCCTCCAAAAGTGTTGGGATTACAGGCATGGCCACCGCGTCCAGCCTGGAATTTCTATAAACTCTTTACTTTTTCTGTACGCTCGGTACTCTCATCTCTAAATGTGTTCCACTTTGTTTTCTAAGATTGCATCTTGTGTCCCTTAGCAAGTGTCTCGTTTTTCTGTTTAACACTCCAAACTTCCCTATTCCTGTATTATTCGACTCTCTGCTTTTTTTTTTTTTTAGTTTTTAAACTTTTACTATTACAAAAGTGGTAACATGCATGGTACAAGGTTAGAAAATTCAGATAGGTAAAAAATATGAGAAAAAACCATGTCTAACATTGAGAGAATTACTACTGCTGGTATCTAAGCGTATATTGTAGATTTTTTTCTTTTTCTTTTCTTTTTTTTTGAGATAGTCTCAACCCATCAACTCAGGTTGGAGTGTGGTGACTCACTGCAACCTCCCCTTGGGTTCAAGCAATTCTTCTGCCTCAGCCACTGGAGTAGCTGGGATTACAGGCATGCGCTACCATGCCCAACTAATTTTTGTATTTTTAGTAGAGGCAGGGTTTTACCATGTTGGCCAGGCTGGTCTGGAACTCCTGGCCTCCAGTGATCCTTCTGCCTCAGCCTCCCAAACTGCTGCAATTACAGGCCTGAGCCACCGCACCTGACCTGGGTTTTAATCTTCTTCTTCTTTTTTTTTTTTTTTTGAGATGGAGTCCAGTCTTTTGCCCAGGCTGGAGTGCAGTGGCGCGATCTTGGCTCACTGCAACCTCCGCCTCCCGGGTTCAGGCGATCCTCCTGCCTAAGCCCCCTTAGTAGCTGGGACTACAGTCATGTTCCACCACACCTGGCTAATTTTTTGTATTTTTAGTAGAGACAGGGTTTCACTATATTGGCCGGCTGGTCTTGAACTCCTGACCTTGTGATCCACCCGCCTTGGACTCCCAAAGTGCTGGGATTACAAGCGTGAGCCACCACGCCCAGCCTGTTTTAATCTTAACAGGATTTTGTTTTTCTTTTTCTTTTTCTTCTTTTTTTTTTGAGACGGAGTCTCACACTGTCATCCAGGCTGGAGTGCAGTGGCATGATCTGGGCTTACTGCAACCTACGCCTCCCAGGTTCAAGCGATTCTTCTGCCTCAGCTTCCTGAGTAGCTGGGATTACAGGTGTGCGCCACCACACCTGGCTAATTTTTGTATTTTTAGTAGAGATGAGATTTCACCATGTTGGTCAGGCTGGTCTCGAATTCCTGACCTCATGATCCGCCTGCCTTGGCCTCCCAAAGTGCTTGGATTACAGGCGTGAGCCACCATGCCTGGCCTTAACAGGGTTTTTTCACAAAGCAAAAGTTTTTAATTTTGATGAGGTCTAATAATCAAGTTTTCCTTCTATGGGTTGCCCTTTTAGTGTAAAGTCTAAGATGTTGCACAGATTTAGGTTTTGAAGATTTTCTTCCATACTTTCTTCTAAAAATGTATAAAAATTTTTCTTGAATACATTTGTGAAATGAAAATAAACCTTGGGACCCTCAAATCACTAAGCTAAAGGGAAAAGCGAAGCTGGAAACTGCTTACGACAAACTTGCCTCCCATTCTATTTAAATAAACCTGTGCTCACTGAGATGAATGCATATCTGATTGCTTTCTGATTGCTTTCGGCTAATCAGAAACTAAAAAGAATGCAACCCTTTGTTTCTTATCTACCTTTGACCCAGAAGTCCCATCCCTGTTAGGAGTTGTCCTGCCTTTCCAGATGTAACCAATGTTCCTCTTGTATATATGTTGTTTGATATCTCATGTCTCCCTAAAATGTATAAAACTAAGCTTTGCCTCAACCACCTTAGGCACATGTCATCAGGACCTCCTGAGGCTGTGTCATGGGTGTGCCTGTCCTTGACTTTGGCAACATAGTTTCGCTCTTGTTGCCCAGGCTGGAGTGCAGTGGCGCAATTTCTGCCTCCCGGGTTCAAGTGATTCTCCTGCCTCAGCCTCCCAAGTAGCTGGAATTACAGGTGTCTGCCACCAGGCCTGGCTAATTTTTTTTTTTTTTTGTATTTTCAGTATGGATAGGGTTTCACCATGTTGGCCAGGCTGGTCTCAAACTCTTGACCTTAGGTGATCTACCCGCCTCGGCCTCCCAAAATGCTGGAATTACAAGTTTGAACCACTGCGCCGGCAACATAAGCTTTCTATATTGAGTGAGACCTGTTTTAGATATTTGGAGTTCATGCATTTAAGTCTGTGATACATTCTGAGTTTTTTTGTTGTTGTAAGATGTGAAAGTTAGGTTGAGATTAATTTTTTTGCCTATAGATGTCTAATTTCTTTAGCATGGTTTCTTGAAAAGACTATTCTTCCTCCATTGAGTTGCTTTTGCATTTTTTTTTTTTTTTTTTTTGGCAGAGTATCTGTCCCGCACGCTGGAGTGCAGTGGCACCACCTTGGCTCACTGCAACCTCCGCCTCCTGAGTTCAAGCAATTCTCCTGCCTCAGCCTTCAAAGCAGCTGGGATTACAGGTGCCTGCCACAATGCCTGGCTAATTTTTTTGTATTTTTAGTAGAGATGAGTTTCACCATGTTGGCCAGACTGATTTTGAACTCCTGACCTCATGTGATCCTCTTGCCTTTCTCTCCCAAAGTGCTAGGATTACAGGCGTGAACCACCATGCCCAGCTGCTTTTTTACCTTTGTAAAAAATCACTTGGTAGCTGGGTGTGGTGGCGGGCGCCTGTAATCCCAGCTGCTTGGGAGGCTGAGGCAGGAGAATTGCTTGAGCCTGGGAGGTGGAGGTTGCAATGAGCCGAGATCATGCCACTGCAATCCAACCTGGGTGACAGAGCAAGACTCCGTCTCAAAAAGAAAAAAAAAATCACTTGGGCAAAGTCCTATGGCTCTGTTTCTGAGTTTTCTGTTGTTCTGTTACTTTGATTTGTGTGTCAGGCATTAGCTTTTTGATGATTAAATTTGCATCCAATACCCTTGTGGAGTGTTAAATTTGCATCCAATACCCTTGTGGAGTGCCATTGTTCTAACAGGAAAGTGTACCTTATCAAGAAATGCTGGGCCAGGTGTGGTGGCTCACCTCTGTAATCCCAGCATTTTGGGAGGCCTAGGCAGTTGGATCATGAAGTCAGGAGTTCAAGCCCAGCCTGGCCAACATGGTGAAACCCCATCTCTTCAAAAAAAAAAAAAAAAAAGAAAGAAATACTATCCCTTGGACTGAAGAAACTTGGCAGTGTATTACAACTCTACTGCCAGTAAGATTTTATTTTTGGTTCATATTTGTATTATTTCAGGACAGTAGGTGCTAAAATATGACTCTTTTTCATTGTTTACTCATGCTCATTATTTCCTGATTCATAACATTGGCATATTTCATCTGAAGGCTCTGGGAGAAAAAAAAACTTTACCTTGATAATCCTCCATAGCTAGACCTTGTGAATAAGAGATTTTGTATTAAAAGTATCAAATATTTTATTATCACATTCTTTTGGTAACAGTGTTATTCAGAGATAAATCATGTACCAGATAATTCACCCACTTTAAGTGTCTAACTTAGTGGTTTTTAGTATATTCAGTTGTACAAACACTATTACCATCAATTTTATTGTCACTTTTAAGTGAAGGATTGTATATCAAGGTAGTTTTTAGGAAGCTAAGGTGGATTTCATATCCCACCTTGTATGTTATTGAAGAAGACAAATTCTTCTGTTTAGTGATGGCAGCGTTATTGTGTGTGTGTCTAGCTGTAATCTTTCGGTTATGAATGAAAAGTTAGAAGAGGTAGTGTACAGAATGATGGCATACTGAAGTCTTTGAAGAAGTTTTACCTGTAAGATAAATTGCTTATTTCATGACATTTGAATTATAAAATTTAGGCAAATCTTTTAATATTTTCATTTTTTTCTTAACAGTTTTCTTTTAACAAAAGAGAAATGTGTAAAAGTTTGTGTAAAATCTTAGATGGAGACCAAATGAACAAGGCTTTTTTGAAGAAAGGAATACGACTGAATTACCAGCATCACTGGTAGGTTTGGCATCTGAAATAACGTGACTTGGCTGGGTGAGGTGGCTCATGCCTGTGATCCCAGCACTTCTGGAGACTGAGGTAGATGGATTGCTTGAGGTCAGGAGTTGAGACCAGCCTGGCCAGCATGGCAAAAACCCGTCTTTACTAATTTTATTTATTTATTTTTTGAGACAGAGTTTTGCTCTTGTTGCCCAGGCTGGAATGCAATGGTGTGATCTCAGCTCACCGCAACCTCCACCTCCTGGGTTCAAGCGAGTCTCCTGCCTCAGCCTCCCGAGTAGCTAGGATTACAGGCATGAGCCACCACGCCCAGCCTGTCTCTATTAAAAATACAAAAATTAGCCGAGCATGGTGGCAGGCACCTGCAATTCCAGCTACTTGAGAGGCTAAGTTTGAACCTGGGAGGTGGAGTTTGCAGTGAGCCAAGATTTTGCCACTGCACTCCAGCCTGGGTGACAGAGTGAGACACTGTCTAAAAAAAAAAAAAAAAAAAATTAGCATGACTTAATTAATTTTCCAATTCCGTTCTTTTTTTGTTTCTTTGTTTTGAAACAGGGTCTTACTCTGTTACCCAGGCTGGAGCAAAGTGATATAACCATAGCTCACTGCAGCCTCAAACTCTTGAGCTCAATTGATCCTCTTTCCTTAGCCTTCTGAGTAGCTAGGACTATAGGCATGTGCCACCATGCCTGGTTAAGTTTTGATTTTCTTCTTTTTTTCTTTTTTGCTGTCACCTTATTATTATTATTTTGGTAGAGACAGGGTCTACCTATGTTGGCTAAGCTGGTCTTGGACTCCTGGCCTCAAACAGTGCTTCCACCTTGGATTCCCAGAATGAGTCACCACATCCTGCCCAAAAAGTAAACTTTTTTTTTTGGATACAGAGTCTCTCTCTGTCACCCAGGCTGGAGTGCAGTGTTGCTGTCTTGGCTCACTACAACCTCTGCCTCCTGGGTTCAAGTGATTCTCATGCCTCAGCCTCCTGGGCAGCTGGGATTATAGGTGCCTGCCACCACGCCTCACTAATTTTTGTATTTTTTAGGTAGAGATGGGGTTTTACCATGTTGGCCAGGATGATCTCGAACTCCTGGACTCAAGTGATCCACCTGCCTCGGCCTCCCAAAGTTCTGGGATTATAGGCGTGAGCCACTGCACCTGGCAATGTTTCTTATATTTCAGTTGTTCATGTACCAACTTGATGATTTTTGCCCTATCTCAAGCACCTGTATTATTAATTTACTTTAAAAAATCCATCATTTAAGGCCAGGCGCAGTGGCTCATACCTGTAATCCCAGCATGTTGGGAGGTTGCGGTGGGTGGATCACTTGAGGCCAAGAGTTTGAGACCAGCCTGGCCAGCATGGCAAAACCCTGTCTCTACTAAAAATACACAAATATGAGCCAGACATGGTGGCACTCGCCTGCAGTCCCAGCTACTTGGGAGGCTGAGGTGGGAGAATTGCTTGAGCCTGGGAGGCAGAGGTTGCAGTGAGCTGAGATCTCACCACTGCACTCCAGCCTGGGTGACAGAGAGAGACTCTGTCTCAAAATAAATAAATAAATAAATAAAATCCATGCTTTATTTAGAAAGGAGACTAAAATATCCTAGAAATTATAGGTTTATTGTACTACTTCTTTTTTTCTTTTTTCGA
Organism: Alouatta palliata; assembly: GCA_004027835.1. Taxonomy (NCBI): domain Eukaryota; kingdom Metazoa; phylum Chordata; class Mammalia; order Primates; family Atelidae; genus Alouatta; species Alouatta palliata. The sequence continues at coordinate 19,929 of PVKV010018961.1, forward strand.
GACAGAGTCTAGCTCTGTTGCCAGGCTGGAGTGCAGTGGCGAGATCTTGGCTCACTGCAACCTCCGCCTCCCAGGTTCAAGCAATTCTCCTGCCTCAGCTTCCCGAGTAGCTGGGATTACAGGTATGCGCCGCCACACCCAGCTAATTTTTGTATTTTTGGTAGAGATGGGGTTTCACCATGTTGGCAAGGATGGTCTCGATCTCCTGACCTTGTGATCCGCCCACCTCAGCCTCCCAAAGTGCTGGGATTACAGGCGTGAGCCACTGCGCCTGGCCACTACTTATATTTTTTATTCATCTAATTTCTTTCCTCCCTCCCTCCCTCTTTCCTTCCTTCCTCCCTTCCTGTCTTTCTTCGAGTCTCTCTCTGTCCCCCAGGCTGGAGTGCAGTGGCACGATCTCGGCTCACTGCAACCTCTGCCTCCCGGGTTCAAGCAGTTCTCCCACCTAAGCCTCCCAAATAGCTGGGATTACAGGCACCTGCCGTCACGCCTGGCTAATTTCTGTATTTTTGTAAGGATGGGGTTTCACCATGTTGGACAGGCTGGTCTTGAACTCCTGACCTCGTGATCCAAAGTGCTGGGATTACAGGCATGAGCCCTTATCTAATCTGGCCCTTATCTAATTTCAAGTAAATATATAAAAGGTAAAATTGTTTTTCCATCTACTACCTAAAATCATCTTGTATATCTTCAGTGCTATGTAGTCTTCACAATGGGAAGCAGTGAGATAAAGAAAATGGGAAGAGAAGCAACAAACAGCTGCTTAATTGATAGTTCTTTGAAAGCAAAGGTAAACTGGAAAAAGAAAGGAGTTAATGAACAGGAGAAATGTTCATTCGTATGGTCTCTGTTTGAGACCATATATGAAAGTGGGTTCTTAGGGAACATTTAATGACGACATCTTTCAGGATCAAATCTGGGAAGAAGAAAGGGACCAATAGGATGAAAAAGCCCCAGTTGGCAGGAGCAGCAATAACTTTATCAAGATTTGTAGGTTGTCAACCTAAAATTACCAAGGTTAAGTAAAAGCTTAAATAAAGCCAGTGGTTGCTTTTTGCTATTTCTTTTATAACTAATGGTACTCTTTCTTGTGAATTCCTTCTCCTTCTCCTTCTTCTCCTTCTCCTCCTCCTCCTCCTCTTCCTCCTCCTTTTCCTTCTTTCTTCTTATTTGAGGCAGAGTCCCACTCTGTCACCCAGGCTGAGTTTTTGTAGAGATGGGGTTTCACCATGTTGCTCAGGTTAGTCTCGAACTCCTGGATTCAAGCCATCTGCCTGCCTCAGCCTCCCAAAGTGCTGGGATTACAAGTGTGCACCACTGCTCCCAGCCTATTTTTATTTTAAAGATATTTATTTTAGATAGATATTTATGTCCTCCTCTCTTCCCCTTGACATATAGGCTCCTTTTCATTGCAAAATGAAAGTTTCAGGCAAGTTTCAGAAAAGTTGTTTATAGGTTGGGCGTGGTGGCTCATGCCTGTAATCCCAGCACTTTGGGAGGCCGAGGCGGCTGGATCACCTGAGATCAGGAGTTCGAGACCAGCCTGGCCAACATGGTGAAACCCCATTTCTACTAAAAATACAAAAAAATTAGCCGTGTGTGGTGTTGGCCACCTATAATCCTAGCTACTTGGGAGGCTGAAGCCGGACAATCACTTGAACTTGGGAGGCAGGGTTGCAGTGAGATGAGATTGTCCCACTGCACACCAGCCTGTGTGACAGAGTGAGAATCTGTCTAAAAAAAAAAAAGTCGTTCATAGTGCCATTCATCATATCAGTGGGAGTAAGTGGGAAAAATTATACCAGATATTTTCAAAGTGCCGTCTGGGGGCCTCTGGGAACTTCAGGGAGTCTGCAAAGTCCAAACTATTTTCACAGTAGTCCTAAGCTGTTATTTGCCTTCTTCACTCTCATTCTTTCATGAGTGTATGATGGAATTTTCCAGAGTCTACATAAAGTGAGAATGATGTCATCACTCTGAGGGCTAATGGAATGTGTGCTTCTGTATTCTTGTGTTTTAAAAATGTCTCATTTTAAAGTTCTAACACAGTAAATATACGTAGATATAACCCACATAAACAAAAGCTCTTCAGTGTTCTTAATTTTTTTTTTTTTTTTTTTTTTTTTGAGACGGAGTCTTGCTCTATCACCCAGGCTGGAGTGCAGTGACACAATCTCGGCTCACTGCAGTCTCTGCCTCCCAGATTCAAGCAATTCTCTGCCTCAGCCTCCCGAGTAGCTGGAATTACAGGTGCCCACTACCGCGCCTGGCTAATTTTTTGTATTTTTAGTAGAGACTGGCTTCACCACCTTGGCCAGGCTGGTCTTAAACTCCTGACCTCGTGATCCACCTGCCTTGGCCTCCCAAAGTGCTGAGATTACAGGCATGAACCACCGTGCCTGGCCAGGGTTCTTAATTTTTTAAGGGTAATAAGGTTCCAGAGACCAAAATCTTTGAGAACTTCTGAGTTAGATGCTTAGAATCAAAGTGGCAATCACGATTGTCTAACAAAAAAGGTTATTCTGTTTTAAAATTTATTAAGCACATTTGCATTGTTGTGCAACCATTTGCTACCTTGATGTAACTGTCATCAAAACCTAAGATACTTGCCGGGCGCGGTGGCTCATGCCTGTAATCTCAGCACTTTGGGATGCAGAGGCAGGCAGATTACCTAAAGTCTGGAGTTCAAGACCAGCCTGTCCAGCATGGTGAAACCCCGTCTCTACTAAAAATACAAAAATTAGCCAGGCGTGGTGGCAGGTGTCCGTAATCCTAGCTACTCGGGAGGCTGAGGCAGGAGAATCGCTTGAGCCTGGGAGGGGGAGGTTGGAGTGAGCAGAGATTGTGCCACTGCACTCCAGCCTGGGCAACAAAGCGAGACTCCATCTCAAACAAAACAAAACCTAAGATACTTTTTATTAAAACTAATCATTTTAAAAGTAAAAAACGGCTTCCCTAGACGCTGTATTTTATTATATTAAAATTTTTTTTTTGAGGTAGAGCTTTGCTCTTGTTGCCTAGGCTGGAGTGCAATGGCGCCATCTGGGCTCACCGAAACTTTTGTCTCTCGGGTTCAAGTGATTCTCCTCAGCCTCCCAAGTAGCCGGGATTATAGGTGCCCACCACCAGGCCTGGCTAATTTTTGTATTTTTAGTAGAGACAGAGTTTCACCATGTTGGCCAGGCTAGTCTTGAACTCCCCACCTCAGATGATTCACCCGCTTCGGCCTCCCAAAGTGCTGGGATTACAGGCATGAGCTACAGGCCACTGTGCCTGGCCTATGTTTTATTTTTATTTTTATATTTGAGATGGAGTCTTGCTCTGTTGTCCAGGCTGGAGTGCAGTGGCATGATCTGGGCTTACTGCAACCTCCACTTTCTGGGTTCAAGCGATTCTCCTGCCTCAGACTCCCAAGTAGCTGGGATTATAGGTGTGTACCTCCACACCTCGCTTATTTTTGTATTTTTAGTAGAGATGGAGTTTTACCAGCTTGGCCAGGCTGCTCTTGAACTCCTGACCTCAGGTAATCTGCCCTGCCTTGGCCTCCCAAAGTGCTGGGATTACAAGTGTGAGCCACCGTGCCTAGCCACAATATAGTTTAGATGTGACTGTTTTAACATGTCTTTTGTCAAATTTTATTATGAGCATTTTCAAACACACAGAAAACTTGGATGGGCTGGGCACAGTGGCTCACGCCTGTAATCCCAGCACTTTGGGAGGCCAAGGTGGGAAGATCATTTGTTCCCAGAAGTTGGAGACCAGCCTGGGCAATATTGGAAGACCCCATCTCTCCAAAAAGTTTTTAAAAATTAGCTGGGTATGGTAGTGTGCACATAGTCCCAGCTACTCAGGGGGCTGAGGGGCAGTTGTGCTATCATGGCTCACTGCAGCCTCAGCCTCCTGGGCTCAAGCGATCCTCCTACCTCAGCCTCCTGTCTCAACAAAAAAAACTTGAAAGAATTATATAGCGGACACTCATCTATCCAACATCTATATTTTACAGTAACCATTTTGCTGTATTTGATTTATTGCATATCTATCCATCTGTCCATCCCTGTATCATTCAATCCAATCCATTGTACATGTTCCTCTGTCCTCTATTTCCTGCAAATTGGTAGCTGGATCCAGTGGCGTGATCAGATTCAGGTTTGGTTTCTTTGAGAAAGTGAGATGGCGGTTGTTTTCTTTCATCAGGAGGCACATGGTGTTTTTTTGTCTCTCTTTTTTGTGGTGATACCTGGGTCCATTCATTCATTAGGGGCTGCAGCGTGCTGAAGGAAAACAAGCCTATGGAGTGAGCGCACACCAACCAGGAAATGAAACCCTTACCTTTGCGATGTCTCTCCAGCGCCCTCTACTGACCAAGCTTCTTTAATGCCAGTTTGTAAAGACAAGCTATTCAAAGGGCCTGAATTATTTTCATGGAGGGCAAAACACATGCATTTGGAGATGAGAGGCAATATATCAATAACAGACACACCTTACACACATGTACTGATCAGATAATGGAAAACTCTACATATTTCTAGAAATTTGTCTGTGTGCCGCTCTCTTCTCTCTGGTACTCTGCCCCACGAATCCTAGCACCTTTGGCCTCCCTGGACATTGAACTTTGTTTGCTCAACCCTAGGAGACCGCAGGGCTCTGCTTGGATAGCTTTTCCCTGTGTCACAGCCTGGAAATTTTATTTAGGAAGTAAGCTGGAGGCAACAGTGGGCTTATCTTATTTGTTCCCCTTCCCTAGGTGATCACTCTTCCATTTCTTGTTGTCCAATGTGTGGAAACTGTTTCTTTACATATTTTATTCATTTTTTAAGTTGTGTAAGTTGGGGGTAAATCTAGTCTTTGTTATTCTACCATGTCTTGGGCCAAGGAGGAATTCCAACTTCTTTATTTTCTTTTAAAAACATATTTTTCACTGCCATGTGTGTACCTATGCAACCATCTTCCATGTTCTTCACATGTACCCCAAAACCTAAAATGCAATTAAAAAATATTTTTGTTTTATATTTATTTATTTTTTGAGATGGAGTTTTGCTCTTGTCATCCAGGCTGGAGTGCATTGGCATGATCTCAGCTCATTGCAACCTCTGCCTCCCGGGTTCAAGTGATTCTCCTGCCTCAGCCTCCAGAGTAGCTGGGACCACAGGCACCTGCCACCATGCCTGGCTAATTTTTGTATTTTTAGTAGAGATGGGGTTTCACAATGTTGGCCAGGCTGGTCTCGAACTCCTTACCTCAAGTGATCCACCCGCCTCGGCTTCCCAAAGTGCTGGGATTACAGGTGTGAGCTACTGTGCCCGGCCTGCTTTATTTTTAATTTTAATTTTTACTTTTAAAATTGACAAAAATTGCTTATATTTATGGTGTACAATATGCTGTTTTGATATATGCGTGCCTTGTGGGATGACTGAATTAAGCCACCTTGCTTTCTTTTTTTTTCTTTTGTTTTGAGACAGAGTTTTGCTCTTTTTGCCCAGGCTGGAGTACAATGTTGGGATTTCAGCTCACCACAACCTCCACCTCCTGGGTTCAAGTGATTCTCCTGCCTCCACCTCCTGAGTAGGTGAGATTACAGACATGCACCACTCTGCCCAGCTAATTTTGTATTTTTAGTAGAGACAGAGTTTCTCCGTGTTGGTCAGGCTGGTCTTGAACTCCCGACCTCAGGTGATCCGGCTGCTTTGGCCTCCCAAAGTGCTAGGATTACAGGCGTGAGCCACAGTGCCCAGCCTTGCATTCTCTTTGTATGCATTTGCTTGGTATAACTTTGCTTATCCTTCTGTTCTTAACTTTTCAGAATCTTTTTGTTTTACATATGTCTCTTGCATACAACATATATATATATTTTTTGAGACAGAGTCTTGCTCTGTCACCCAGGCTGGAGTGCAGTGACATGATCTCGGCTCATTGCAACTTTGCCTCGCGGGTTCAAACAATTTTCCTGCCTCAGCCTCCTGAGTAGCTGGAATTGCAGGCATGTGCCATCACATCTGGCTAATTTTTGCATTTTTAGTGGAAACGGAGTTTCACCATATTGGCCAGGCTGGTCTTGAACTCCTGACCTCAGGTGATCTGCCTGCCTTGACCTCCCAAAGTGCTGGGATTACAGGTATGAGTCACCGCACCCAGCCTGCGTACAACATATTATTGTGTTTTGCTCTGTGACGTCTTCTTCTTTTTTTTTTTGAGATGGAGTTTCGCTCTTGTTGCCCAGGCTGGAGTGCAGTGTCTGGATCTGGGCTCACTGCAACCTCCGCCTCTCGGGTTCAAGCTATTCTCCTGCCTCAGCCTCCCAAATAGCTGGGATTGCAGGCATGCCACCACGCCCCGCTAATTTTTTTGTATTTTTAGTAGAGATGGGGTTTCTCCATGTTGGTCAGGCTGATCTCAAACTCCCGACCTCAGGTGATCCACCCGCCTCGGCCTCCCAAAGTGCTGGGATTACAGGTGTGAGCCACCGTGCCCGGCCTACACTTCTTGACTGTATCCTCAAAGCTGAGACCCTGTAGGTACTAAAAAAAAAATGCAAGACATAGTTTGCTATAGTACAAAGCCAACAGCCGGGCTTGGTGGTGCATACCTGTAGTCCTAGGAGGCTGAGATGGGAGGATCACTTAAACTCAGGAGGTGGAGGTTGCAGTGAGCCAAATTCCCCCACTGCACTCCAGCCTGGGTGACAGAGTGAGACCCTGTTTGAAAAAGAAAGAAATAAAAGAAAGGAAGAAATAAAGCAAACAAAATCTGGATAGAAGAACATTGATCTGGGGCAGGCGTGGTGGCTCATACCTGTAATCCCAGCACTTTGGGAGGCCAAGGCCCAGGAGTTTGAGACCAGTCTGGGTATCATGACAAAACTCCGTCTCTACAAAAAAATACAAAACTTAGCTGGGTGTGGTTGTGCATGCCTGTGGTCCTAGCTACTCAGGAGGCTGAGGTGGGAGGATCACCTGAGCCCAGGAGGTCAAGGCTGCAGTGAGCCATGATTGCACCACTGCACTCCAGCCTGGGTGACAGAATGAGATCCTGTATCAAACAAAAACAAAACACTGAAGTGGAATTGAAGTTTTGCCACATGCAGTCTTTTGCATGTCAATTAATCTTTCTCGACCTTACTTTTTTTGGCCATATGATATGAGAAGACCCAACACAGCTCCTGATACAGAATAAGAAAGTAAATATGCCTGGCACAGTGGGCTCACGCCTGTAATCTCAGCACTTTGGGAGGCCAAGGTGGGCGGATCACCTGAGTTTGGGAGTTTGAGACCAGCCTGACCAACATGGAGAAATTCTATCTCTACTAAATATACAAAAATTAGTCAGGTGTGGTGGCGCATGCCTGTAATCCCAGCTACTCGGGAGGCAGAGGCAGAAGAATCGCTTGAACCTGGAAGGTGGAGGTTGCAGTGAGCCCAGATCATGCCATTGCGCTTCAGCCTGGGCAACAAGAGCGAAACTCTGTCTCAAAAAAAGAAAGTAAATTAATGTTAATTTCCTTCCTCCTATAGTAGGTGTGTGCTTTAAAGTTTTTAACGAGATTTCCAATTTCAATCTTCTTCTTCTTCTTTTTTTTTTTTTTAAAGCCTACAGCACCCAGGCGATCTTCCTTCCAAGTACTAACCAGGCCTGACCCTGCTTAGCTTCTAATATCAGACAAGATTGGGCGCGTTCAGGGTGGTATGGCTGTAGACTCCAATATCAATCTTATTTGGGCCAAATCTGTTGAAAACTACAAGTGCTTAATAAAACAAAATACATATCTCCCTAAAAGCAACATCAGCTGACAAGAAAATAAGGAACCACCATGCAAATTTCTAAAGGAAAGCAGACCAGTGGGGTAAGCTGGGTAGGGAGCACTGAAGCTGTCATTGCCGTGAGGACACCTGCTGACCAGGACAAACTTGGAACTCGGTTTTGGTGGCCTCATGGGATGAAGAGGAAAGAACTCAGGGCCCAGGACCCTCTCAGATGAAAAGGCTATTATGAGGTCCTCTGTAGGTGAAGCTGAGACCACCCACTCCTCCCAAAAGGCCACACCCTCAAGGTAAAGGTGAGCCAGAAGTAAACCTGCTTCATGCCTCCAGTGAATTTAGGAAGACTGCCCTGATGTTAAACAAACAAGGGAGTGGATGGGAGTGGGTGGAGGAAGAAAACTGGCTTTGAAAAGCTTTGACCAGGCCGGGCGCGGTGGCTCACTCCTGTAGTTCTAGCATTGTAGGAGGCTGAGGCAGATGGATCACTTGAGGTCAGGAGTTTGAGACCAGCCTGGCCAACATGGTGAAACCCCATCTCTAAAATTAGCCAGGCGTGGTGGCATGTGCCTGTCATCGCAGCTACTTGGGAGATTGAGGCAGGAGAATTGCTTGAACCCAGCAGGCAGAGGGTGCAGTGAGCTGACATCATGCCATTGCATTCCAGCCTGGGAAATTCCGTCTTAAAAAAAAAAAAAATGTTGAATGAGTAAATGAGTGAGTAAATGAATGAAGGAGCTAGACAGAGTTCTTAATTTTGTGATGTACTTGGAAACGCAATTTACTAGGGGATATATGCGTATGAATATACCAACTACAATTTGATGTAAGTGACAATAGAGATATGAGCTGAGTGCTGTGAGAACACAGAGTACAGAATTCTCTTTAGTAATTTAGCAGGTTAGAAGTAGAGGCTGTCATGTTTGATGAGTCTGCAGAGACAGGTGGGATCCAGATACTGAAGGACATTTACCTATTATATCGAGTACTTAGTTTATGCCAAGCAGTAGTTATACTTTTCCTGAGTTGATTTAATCCTCACAACATCCTATGGGTACCGTTACCATCTTTACATTACTCAGGTACAGAAACTGAGACACTGAGAGGTTACAGCATGCCAAAGATCACACAGGCTAGTACAGAACATACCTGAGCTTTGAATATAGGTAGTTTTTACAATTTATTTACTTATTTATTTATTTTTGAGACTGAGTCTCTCTCCGTCACTCAGGCTGGAGTGCAGTGGTGCGATCTCGATCACTGAAACCTCCGCCTCCCAGGTTCAAGCAATTCTCCTGCCTCAGCCTCCCAAGCAACTGGGATTACAGGCAAGTGCCACTACTCCTGGCTAATTTTTTTTATTTTTAGGAGAGATGGGGTTTCACCGCACCCAGCCTTTTTTGTAAAAATTGAGACGGAGTCTTGCTGTGTCACCCAGGCTGGAGTGCATTGGTGAGATGTTGGCTCACTGCAACCTCCACTTCCTAGGTTCAAACGATTCTCTTGCCTCAGCCTCGGAGTAGCTGGGATTATAGGCGCATGTCACCATGTCCGACTAATTTTTGTATTTTTAGTGGAGACAGAGTTTTGCCATGTTGGCCAGGCTGGTCTCAAACTCCTGACCTCGTGTGATCTGCCCCCTCGGCCTCCCAAAGTGCTGCGATTACAGGTATGAGCCACATGCCTGGCCGAATATAAGTAGTTTGACTATGGATCCACATCCCTAACCACTATGCTGTGCTTTTTCTCTCTGTTAGTATGGATATACTTTCATACTAGTGTATGCAGATCTACTAGCTGTATTTTATTTCTCTGTGTGGTTATACCATAATTTATTTAACTGGACTGATAGAGATTTTTGGTTGTTTCTTATTTTTAGCAGTTACACACAGTGCTTCATTGAGCACTGTTTACTTTCCACCTGAAGCTGATTTGGACACATTCCCACATGATCACTCTTCTCCTCCCCTTTATTATTACTGTACTAAATGATCTCCAAAACTCCTTCAGAGCCACCACCCTCAGTTCTGAGACTTGTAATGCTGTAATTTTTAATCTCAGAGCTCTATATATTGTAGATTACTCAATGTAGTAATTGACAAAGCTTGTTTGTACTCATTTTCTTTTCTTTTTCTCTCTTTCTCCCTTTCTTTCTTTCCTTCTTTTTGACATAGTCTCACTCTGCACTCCAGGCTGGAGTGCAGTGGCACGATCTCATCTCACTGCAACCTCTGACTCCTGGGTTCAAGTAATTCTCCAGCCTCAGCCTCCCAAGTAGCTGGGACTACAGGCGCGTGCCACCATGCCCAGCTAATTTTTCATATTTTTAGTAGAGACAAGGGGGTTTCACCATGGTGGTCAGGATGGTCTCGATCTCTTGACCTTGTGATCCGCCTGCCTTGGCCTCCCAAAGTGTTGGGATTACAGACGTGAGCCACCGTGCCCTGCCTCAATTTTCTTTTCTTTTCTTTTTTTTTGAGACAGAGTCTCCTTTTTTTTGCCCAGGCTGGAGTGCAGTGGCACGATCTCGACTCACTGCAACCTCTGACTCCTGGGTGGAAGCAATTCTTCAGTCTCAGCCTCCCAAGTTGCTGGGATTATAGGCGCATGCCACCACACCCAGCTAATTTTTATATTTGTAGTAGAGACAGGGTTTCACCATGTTGGCCAGGCTGGTCTTGAACTCCTGACCTCAAGTGATCCGCCCATCTCAGTCTACCAAAGTGCTGGGATGACAGGCGTGAACCGCAGCGCCTGGCTAATTTTTGTATTATTGTTATTATTATTATTAAGATGGCGTCTCACTCTGTCTCTTGTTGCCCAGGCTGGAGTGCAATGGCGCAATCTCGGCTCACTGCAACCTCCCCCTCCCTGGTTCAAGCAATTCTCCTGCCTCAGCTTCCCAAGTAGCTGGGACTACAGGCGTGCGCCACCATTCCCAGCTAATTTTTTTGTATTTGTTTAGTAGAGACGGGGTTTCACCATGTTGGCCAGGATGGTCTTGGTGTCTTGACATCGTGATTCACCCGCTTTAACCTCCCAAAGTGCTGGGATTACAGGCCCGACCTTATTATTATTATTATTAGAGATGGTGTTTGGCCACGTTGGCCAGGCTGGTCTCGATTTCCTGACCTCAAGTGATCCACCTGCCTCGGCCTCCCAAAGTGCTGGGATTACAGGCGTGAGCCACTGCACTCAGCTGTACTCATTTTTTAAGGATTGAAGGCCTAGATGACATATTAGTTAGCATTTATTGAAGGTTTTCTATACCAAGAATTCTACTAAGTACTTTACATGAATTATTCTAATTGTCTCGGCAATCTTGTGAGCAATTCTATTATTGTCCCCCTTTTTAAAATGAAGAAACTGAGGCTTAAATAATGTGTCTGTGGTCATATAGCTAGTAAATAGCTGTCTGTTTGCAAAGCATATATATATATATATATACACATATATATACATATATATATACATATATATATACATATATATGTATATATATATGTTTTAATTTTTTATTTTTTTTCTGAGACAGTGTCTCGCTGAGTCACCCAGGTTGGAGTGCAATGTGGCACGATTACAGCTCACTACAACCTCTACCTTCTGGCTCAAGCAATCCTTTCACCTCAGCCTCTTGTTGCAAAACTGTCCGCAAATCCCGATGGAAAAACAGTTGTTCACTTTTCTTTAACCACTCCCACCAATAAAGAGCAGTCAAAGAGTTCTTTCTTTTGAACTGGAGCAATAGTTCTTAAAGTCTGTTCTGAGATCAGCAGCATGGGTGTCACCTGGCATACAGAATCTCAGGCCTCATCTCAGATATAATGAATCAGAATCTGCATTTTAGCAAGACCCCTGAGCAATTTGTATGAGCTTTAATATTTACGAAGCATTGACATAGGACATTTTTTTTTTTTGACAGAGTTTCGCTCTTGTTGCCCAGCTGGAGTGTAATGGCGTGATCCCCGCTCACCATAACCTCCGCCTCCTGGATTCAAGCGATTCTCCTGCCTCACCCTCCTGAGTAGCTCGGATTACAGGCATGCGCCACCATGCCCAGCTAATTTTGCATTTTTAGTAGAGATGGGGTTTCTCCATGTTGGTCAGGCTGGTCTCCAACTCCTGACCTCAGGTGATCCACCCGCCTCGGCCTCCCAAAGTGCTGGGATTACAGGCGAGAGCCACTGAGCCCAGCCCATCTAGGGAATTTGAACACTTATCTTCAGAGTCGTGGCTACTACAGAGTGAACTGATGAACACTTCCCTGGTAGGGAGAGTTAAATTCGCTTTTTGTCTTTGATACTTTCAATTAGAAATGTAAATATATCTTCATTATGGAAAAGTACAGAAGTATTGACAATAATTCACCACCCAGAGATACCACGGCAAACATTCTGAAACATCTGCTTCTATTTTTATGGCTTCCTTATTTTTACCATAGATAAAGCCCAAATTCTTAATATGCTTACACTTTATATACAGATTCAATTTTATTAATTTGTATTACTTCACAGTTTTGTGTGGTTAAAACCCAGGAAAACGTGTATTTATGAATTTTACAATTTTGCAATATTATTTCTTTGTAACAATTAAGATTATAAAATCAACTAACACCTTAATTTCAGGCCAGATGATCATGACTGCAATTTCTTTCTTTCTTTCATTCTTCCTTCCTTCCTTCCTTCCTTCCTTCCTTCCTTCCTTCCTTCCTTCCTTCCTTTCTTTCCTTTTTCCTTCCTTCCTTCCTTCCTTCCTTCCTTCCTTCCTTCCTTCCTTCCTTCCTTCCTTCCTTCCTTCCTTCCTTCCTCTCTCTCTCTTTCTTTTTCTTTCTTTCTTTCTTTCTTTTTGAGATGGAGTCTTGCTCTGTTGTCCAGGCTGGAGTGCAATGGTGCAATCTCGGCTCACTGTAACCTATTCTCCCAGGTTCAAGTGATTCTCCTGCCTCAGCCTCCTGAGTAGCTGGGATTACAGGCATGTGCCACCACACCTGGCTAATTTTTGTAATTTTAATAGAGACTGCGTTTCACCATGTTGGTTAGGTTGGTCTCAAACTCCTGACCTCGTGATCCACTCGCCTCGGCCTCCTAAAGTTCTGGGATTACAGACGTGAACCACCATGCCCAGCTGCAGTTTCAATCTTATAAAAACACATTTAGTTTTCAGTGTGCTTAATTTGTAGCTTAATTTTCTTTTTTTCTTTTTCTTTTTTTTGAGATGGAGTTTTGCTCTTGCTGCCCAGGCTGGAGTGTAATGGCACGATCCGTGCTCACCGCAACCTCTGCCTCCTCGGTTTAAGCGATTCTCCTGCCTCTGCCTCCCAAGTAGCTGAGATCACAGGTATATGTCACCACGCCTCACTAATTTTGTATTTTTAGTAGAAGTGGGGTTTCTCCATGTTGGTCAGGCTGGTCTTGAACTCCTGACCTCAGGTGATCTGACCACCTCAGCTTCCCAAAGTGTTGGGATTACAGGCATCAGCCATTGCACTTGGCTGTGGCTTCATTTTCTGTCTTTCTTTCTCTCTCTTTCCTTCCTTCCTTCCTTCCTTCCTTCCTTCCTTCCTTTCTTTCTTTCTTTCTTTCTTTCTTTCTTTCTTTCTTTCTTTCTTTCTTTCTTTCTTTCTTTCTTTCTTTCTTTCTTTCTTTCTGTCTCTCTCCCTCTCTCTCTCTCTCTCTCTCCCTTTCTCTCTCTCTTTCTTTCTTTCTGACAGACTTTTGCTCTTGTTGCCCAGGCTGGAGTGCTATAGCATGATCTAGGCTCACCGCAACCTCCACCTCCTGAGTTCAAGCTAGTCTCCTGCCTCAGCCTCCCGAGTAGCTGGGATTACAAGCATGCACCACCATGCCCAGTTAATTTTTGTATTTTTAGTACAGACGGGATTTCTCTTTGTCAGGCTGGTCTTGAACTCCCGACCTCAGGTGATCTACCCTCCTCAGCCTCCCAAAGTGCTGGGATTACAAGTGTGAGCCACTATGAGCTTCATTTTCTTAGAAGTAGTGTATCTTGTCTCTATTCTATTATCAGATTTTATATTTTTTTTAGTTTATAAGAAAAGTTCAAACTTTAACATTTCTTTTTTTTTTTTTGCAGTCTGAATTCAATAAAAAGAATACTTTCTACCTATTCAATCATATTGACATTACTATTACATATCACAGGGAAAGTGATACAAATCGGGGTATTGTGAGATTAGTTACTTTTAAACTTGACCCCAAAGGTAATTATAGTTTCCTTTTAATTAGCTCCAATGACTTCAAAATATAGCAATTCTCAAGTAGAATTTTCACTTTTCGTATATCTGTGTTATATAACTTTAGACACATATTTTGAAAAATCAAACAGGCAACTTTACTCCTATCTATAGTAAGTATCTGGATACTACGCAATGTAAGGAAGAACTGATAGGTCTGGAAGAGAGTAGACTTATCAAGGGTATCCTAACTCTCTTCATTTAGCTGCTGTCATATGACACAGGGGTTAGATTCAGATTTGTGTTTCTTCAGAGGACAAATCTAATACCAGTAGAGTCTGTTAGGAAGGTATCAGCTGAGTCTGCTAATGATTACAGCCTTCTAGCAGTTGACAAGTAACCTCAAGAATTAGTGAGTGCTTTATCCCTGGACGTATGTAGGAAGAGCCTGGACAAGCCAGATCTTAGAAATGGTACAATTAGGCATTTAGCATAGTACCTATTAAGCAAGGAATTGTAAAGGGCAATTCTGCATTGGGTACGACATTGGACAGGTGGCCTTTAACATTCCAATTCTAGGATTCTTTAAACTGTAAGATAAGATTACTACATTTTTTTTTTGAAAGAATCTCCCTATGTTGCCCAGACTGGAGTGCAGTGGCATGATCTCAGCTCACTGCAACCTCCACCTCCCAGGTTCAAGTGATTCTCCTGCCTCAGCCTCCCAAGTAGCTGGAACTATAGGCGTATGCCACCATGCCCAGCTCCATTTTTTATTTTTAGCAGAGACTGTCTTTCACCAGGTTGGCCAGGCTGGTCTCAAACTCCTAACCTCAAGTGATCTGTCTGCCTCCACCTCCCAGAGTGCTGGGATTACAGGTGTGAGCCATCGTGCCCAGCCCTACTCTTCAATTAAGAAAGGTAAAGAGGGGACTGTATCACACAATGTATAAAATCATGATCCACTGTGGGTAGGGCATTACAAAACCTGAAATACTAGAATGGAGAAAATTAGATTACAGGCACACACCACCACACCCGGCATTATCCCTTGAAACTTAAATGAGATGGATTAACATATTAAATGAGGCAGGTGTGTTTTCTTAACACAGAACAAGGACTTAGGAAGTTTGCAGTTTAGTCTCATCTCTGCTGGTTCCACTTTGGAAAGCAATCCTGAGTTTATAAAAATGAGTCCGACTCCATTGTTTTTAGGGTTACTATCCTATTTTACTTTATCCAAAGTTGCTCCATTTATAACAGCTGATGGACAAATGGAAAGAACAGTTAGAAAATGTATTGTGCTGATTTTTTTCTTGAGATTGGGTCTTGCTGTGTTGCCCAGGCTGGTGTGTAGTGGCATGATCTTGGCTCACTGTAACCTCTGCCTCCCGTGTTCAAATGATTCTCCTGCCTCAGTCTCTCAAATAGCTGGGATTACAGGCACCCACCACCATGCCTGGCTAATTTTTGTATTTTTAGTAGAGACAGGGTTTCTCCATGTCGGCCAGGCTGGTCTTGAACTCCTGAACTCACGTGACCCACCTGCGTCAGCCTCCCAAAGTGCTGGGATTATAGGTGTGAGCCACCACGTCTGGCCTGTGTGGATCTTTATAGACTTAATTTTCTCATCTGTAAAATGAGAAGGCTGAATTAGGAGATTTTAATGTGGAGCCTAATGCATCAACCCCTGAGAATTTTTATTCGTGTAGTTTCCTGAGAAAAAGAGGCCATAGATTTCATAACATAAACAGGCCTCTAATAGTTAAGAACACTGGTACTTTCCAACCTTTTTTATGTCATAATTTTTTTTCTTTTTTACTCAGTAAAATTAATTTAAAAAATTGTACATATTTAAGGTTTACAATATGTTGTTTTGACATACATACACATAGTGAAATTATTACTAGTCAAGCCAGTTAACATATCCATCTTCTCACATGGTTTCCCTTTTTTTTCTGTGATGAGAACATCTAAAATCTATTCTCATAGCAAATTTTCAGTATATAACACATAATTACTAACTATAATCCTCATGCTGTATATTAGATCTTGAGACTTACTCCCCTTACATAACTTCAAGTTTGTACTTTTTGACCTACCTCTCCTTATTTCCTTTCCTTCCCCATCCTTGCTAACCACTGTTTTACTCTGTTTCTATGTATTAACTTTGTAAAGATTCCATAGATTAGTGAGATTATGCAGTATTTTCTTTCTGATGGCTGGCTTATTTCACTTAACAAATGTCCTCCAGGGTTCAAGTGATTCTCCTGCTTTCATCCCTGTTATTGCTAATGACAGTATCTCTTTCTTTTTCAAAGCATTTAAAAGGATAATATTTCATTGTGTGTGTGTGTGTGTGTCTCTGTGTGTGTGTGTGTGTGTACCACAATTGCTTTATCCATTTATCCCTCAGTGGACACTTAGGTTGTCTTCATATGTTAGCTATTGCGAATAATGCTGCAATGAATACAGGAGTGCAGATATCTCTTCGAGACACTGATTTGGTTTCCAGATATATATCTGGAAGTGGAATTGCTGCATCATGTGGTAGCTCTATTTTTTACCTTTGAGGAGTTTACATTTTGCTTTACATAATGGTTGTACTGACTTACATTTCCACCAACAGTGCACAAGGGGTCCTTTTTCTCCACACCCTCACCAACACTTGTTATCTCTGGATTCTTTTTTTTTTTTTTTTTTGACACGGAGTCTCGCTCTGTCGCCCAGGCTGGAGTGCAATGGTGTGATCTCGGCTCACTGCAACATCCACCTCCCGGGTTCAAGTGATTCTCCTGCCTCAGCCTCTTGAGTGACTGGGATTACAGGTGCGTGCCACCACACCTGGCTAATTTTTTTGTATTTTTGGTAAAGTTGGGGTTTCACCATGTTGGGCAGGCTAGTCTCGAACTCCTGACCTCAAGCCTCCCAAAGTGCTAGGATTACAGGCATGAGCCGCTGCACCTGGCCTATGTCTTGATTTTTAGTAATAGCCATTCTGACAGGTGTGAGGTGATACCTCATTGTGGTTTTGATTTGCATTCCCCTGATGATTAGAGAATTCCAATTCTGTCTGATCTTAGTAAAAGGAAATTCTTTTTTTTTTTTGACATGGAGTTGCTCTTGTTGCCCAGGCTGGACTGCAATGGTGTGATCTCAGCTCACCGAAACCTTGGCTTCCTGGGTTCAAGCGATTCTCCTGCCTCAGTCTGACAAGTAGCTGGGATTACAGGCATGCACCACCATGCCCGGTTAATTTTGTATTTTTTAGTAGAGATGGGAGTTTCTCAATGTTGGTCAGGCTGGTTTCAAACTCCCGACCTCAGGTGATCCGCCCACCTCGACCTCCCAAAATGCTGGGATTACAGGCGTGAGCCACCGCGCCTGGCCAGAAATTCTTTTAAAATTAGTGGCTGTGTTAAAAAATTTGAAGCTTATTTATCTCCACAAGGTGTTGCAAACGAGAAATAAAAGAGGAATTAAAAGGTTTAGGGCATATTTACAAATAACAGGAGTAAACATAGCTACTAAGAGATGTCAGGAAATACCTTACCAACGGCAAGGACAATCAGTCATACTTTTTTGTTTATGTCAGTTCTGATATTTGGAAACAGAATTTTAGGTGATGAACTGTGAGGTCTGACTTAGCCTGCTTGCTCATATTTGAAGAGATTTGGTTAAAAAGGTGGTAAACAAACAAAGTGTGACCATACAGGAAGCTAATCTCACCAGCTATGTGAAAATCAAACTTTTTAGTCACATCTTATATTCTTAGACTCAGAGGAAAAAAGCCAAGAAAATAATTTTCCACAGTTGTATTTATTCTACACCGCCTACAGAAATAGTTTATATATATTTTTGAACTCAGGAGGCGGAGGTTGCAGTGAGCCAAGACTGCACCACTGCACTCCAGCCTGGGCGACAAAGCCAGATTCTGTCTCAAAAAAAAAAAAAAAAAAAAATAGAGCTACCACATGATGCAGCAATTCCACTTGCAGATATATATCTGGAAACCAAATCAGTATCTCAAACAGATATCTGCACTCCTGTATTCATTGCAGCATTATCCGCAGCTAAGATATGAAAATGATTGTATCTCTAATCAAACTCTAATTGCTGTAAAAGTCATTTATGTAGGCCTCCTGAGAGCAAGGACTGTGTTATAATTTGTCTTTTTCAGAATTAAACAAGCTGTCAAAGGCCGTGGACGTGAGTCAGACCTCGCTGTTTGCTAGGCCTACAGTCTTGTGTTTTGTTTTAAGCACTGTGGCTGGCTAATATTTTGTTGTGGTTGTTGTTTGTTTTGAGACAGAGTCTCACTCTGTCACCCAGGCTGGAGTGCAGTGGTGCAACCTCCGCTCACCGCAACCTCCAACTCCTGGGTTCAAGCAATTCTTCTGCCTCAGCCTCCCGAGTAGCTGGAGCTACAGGCACATGCCATCACACCCGGCTAATTTTTTATATTTTTAGTAGAGACGGGGTTTCACCGTGTTAGCCAGAAAGGTCTCGATCTCCTGACCTCATGATCCACCCGCCTTGGCTTCCCAGAGCGTTGGGATTACAGGTGTGAGCCACTGCACCCGGCGTGGCTGGCTAATAATTTTCCTGACTTTTACCATAGTTAATAATCTCTTTCTCTTTTCTTTTCTTCTTCTTCTTCTTCTTCTTCTTTTTTTTTTTAAGAGACAGGGTCTCACTCTGTCACCCAGGCTGGAGTGCAGTGGTGCCATCACAACTCACTGTAGCCTTGAACTCCTGGGCTCAAGTGATCCTCCCACCTCAGCCTCCCACCTCAGTTTCCTGAGTAGCAGGAACTACAGGCATGCACCGCTGTGTCTGGCTGTATTTTTATTTTTATTTGTAGAGGTGGGGTCTCACCATGTTTCCCAGGCTGGTCTTGAACTCCTGGCCTCAAGTCATCTTTCCGCCTCGGCCTCCCAAAATGCAGGGATAACAAGTGTGAACCTGGCCTCTTATTCTTGAAATACTTGCTTCATTTGAGTTTTAGGTTACCATGCTTTTCTGGTTTCCTATCTCACTGGTCACTTCTTAATCTCCTAATTTCTGTAAACTCCTAATGTGGGAGGGCCCTTAGACTCAGTCTTTGAACTTTTTATCTTCTTGAGTTATACTCACACTGTGGTGGTTTTACCTGTGTCATGGTGTTACCATAATGACTCTTGGATCTCTAGACTTGTATATTTAGCTGTCTACTTGACGTGTCTACTTCTTTTTTTTTTTTTTTTGAAATGGAGTCTCACTCTGCTGCCCAGGCGGAAGTGCAGTGGCACGATCTCTGCTCACTGCAACTTCTCCCTCCTGGGCTCAAGTGATTCTCCTGCGTCAGCCTCCTGAGTAGCTGAGATTACAAGCATGCAACACCATGCCTGGCTAATTTTTGTATCCTTAGTATAGACAGGGTTTCACCATGTGAGCCAGGCTGGTTGTGAACTCCTGACCTCAAATGATCCACTTGCCTCTGCCTCCCAAAGTGCCGGGCTTACGGGTGTGAGCCAGTGCACCTGGCCAGGACATGTCCACTTGGATGTGCTTCCCTTGTTATTTTTCCCATCTCAGTAAGTGTCAACTCCATCTTTCCAGTTGCTCAGGCCTCAAACCATGGCATCACCCTTGATTCCTCTTTTTCACTCTTCACTCATACCCCTACTCAGTCCAATCCCTTGCCAGACCATGTGGCTCTCTCCCTTTGAAATATTTCAGAATCCACCACTTCTCAACTCTACCTCAACTCCATGATATCATTTTACCTCACTTGGATTACTGCAAAAACCTAGCTAGCCTCCCTGCTGCTCCCTTTGTCTTCCAGTGGTCTGTTCTCAATACAGTGTTCGGAGCATTCCTTTGGAAATTTCAGCTTGTTTCAATCCTCCGCTCAGAATCTTCCATTGACTTCTCAGCTTACTTAGAATAAAAGCCAAAGTTCAGAAACTGGCCTGTAAAGCCTTATGCAGCCCACATGTAAGGCCAGTGGTTTATAATAAAATAGTGCTTCTACTTCGGCGAAAGCTCTTAACACAGTCTTTGTTGCAGGTATTTTCCATACTGGGTTCAAGGCCTGTGCTTACACAGTAAACCTTAATGTGGATGATTATGCAGTAATTTGATTGTTCTCTTTAGTGTTACATTTTGATCTGGAGCCTTAACAATCATTATTATTTTCATGGTTATAAGGCTAAAGAGAATTAAAAACAATAAAAACAAAAAATCATAACTTAAAACATTTATAGCTGTTTTAAAATGTGTTCTGGGCTGGGCGCAGTGACTCGCACCTGTAAATCCAGCACTTTGGGAGGCTGAGGCAGGAGAATTGCTTGAACCCAGGAGTGGAGGTTGCAGTGAGCTGAGATTGTGCCACTGCATTCCAGCCTGGGTGACAGAGTGAGACACCATCTCAAAATAAAATAAAATAAAATAAAATAATAAAATAAAATAAAATAGAAGTTTTCTGGCTTTAAATACAATTTATTCATTCTACAAACACTTGTAAGGGCATATTATGTACCAGGCACTAGGGTTACAAAAACGAATAGGAAGAGGTACACATCAGTAATTTTCACAACTGTGACTGAATGGTTTTATTATGAATACACACGTATAGACAATTCCATGAGGATTGCCTGTTATTTATTACACAGAAGCCAAGGGATAAATTGTATGCTGAATAAGTAAATCAAAAGGGAAGCATCACTGTTTCTCCTTTTGATTTTTCTCCCGTTTTCCCTTTATTCCTCTTTACATTTTGAGTAGTGAAAGAAAGAGTCTCCACATCCCTCACGAGGCATTTGCTGCTGCATCACTCCTGTCTGGTTTCAAACTTCTCTAGTTTGTTTCCGTCTTCTATTTTTAATACGTTATCTATTTTTCAGACAAAAAGGTCATGTAGATTATATTTTCAGTATCTTTCATTTCTAAGCATGGTGCTTTATACACACTAGGCCCTCAAATCTCTGGGTGCTTATAAATATGATTTTTGCTTCATCTGTTTAATTCTTAACCCCACAGTTAAGGTTACAAGATGGGTTACGTAGTATATTGAAAAAGGATGATGTGAAATATGAAAAAGCCATTTGCTGATAGGTTTTTTTTTTTTTCCTCTTTCTACCTATAGGCACAGGGAAAGTTCCTAAGTTTTGCATTTAGGGTAGTGTATTGAGTCTCATTTGAGTCCTGAGGACGTTTCGATACAAAAGAACTTAAAGAGTTTTAAATGTAGAATATAATGAAAAGCCTATTTTTTTCAGCCTGCTACATGCCTGAATAGCCATGAATTGGAAATTTTACAATGTCAGTTTCACATAAAAATTCTCTTCCCTTCTCCTTTTTATTAGCTGTAAGCATTCAGATGAAAACCACCTCACTTGTATTGGACCCCCTATGGAAATTCCTGGAGAATATACAGATAAGTTGAATGTGACTTACACTTATTCTGTGAGATTGAAGTAAGTACTTTGTGCCATCATCTTAATCTTTTTATAAATACCATGTACTTAATATTAAAGCCTAAATTTTCCTTAACATAAAGGTGTATAACACAGCTAAGAACCCAAGAAAGCAGGTAAATTCTTCCTGTTCCAACAATTTAATGGACAGTCAGTACAGGAATTACTGTCTTAAATCTACTACATTTCGGATACTGTGCCAGCTCTTTTACTTTCTCTTACTTCATGTTAAAGGTTTGAGGTTTGAAAAAGGTACATGGGGAACTGGAGGGGCATCTTCTGGGGTTGGCAGGCTGGCTCGCTGCTCAAGTGGGATCTTAAAGGAAGAATATCACATGGAAGAGACACAGTATAGTGTAGAGAAAAGAACACAGACAATGGCAGACTGACCTAGCTGCATGAGCTCAGGTAAGTCACATGATGTCTGAGTCTCGGTTTCTTCTCATGTCATTTAATTCTCATTTTCAGAATATGTAAAGCCCTTAGCATGCTATTCGACACAGAGTAGTTTCCCAATACTTGGCGTTCATCATTGTTTGTATTTCTAGACTTTTTTCTTTCACAAATAGTTTTTCTTTTCACAAAGACGGTGTGTGGTTTTGGTGAAAAAATAGATACAGATAGGCCAGGCGTGGTGGCTCACACTTGTAATCCCAGCACTTTGGGAGGCAGAGGTGGGTGGATCACGAGTTCAGGAGTTTGAGACCAGCCTGACCAACATGGAGAAACTCCGTCTCTACTAAAAATACAAAAATTAGCCAGGCGTGGTGGCGCACGCCTGTAATCCCAGCTACTCAAGAGGCTGAGGCAAGAGAATTGCTTGAACCCAAGAGGTGGAGGTTTTGGTGAGCCAAGATCATGCCATTGCACTCCAGCCTGGGCAACACACTGAGACTCTGTCTCAACAAATAAAAAAAAGATATAAAGAGATATACTATAAATATTCTAATGAATATTCTGTGATGGCTGTGTTTCACAAAGGGTTTTCCATAACCAGTAGTCTGTTATTTTATTTATTTTTGTTTGGTATTTTATTTTTATTTTTTATTTATTTGTTTATTTTTTGAGATGGAGTCTCACTCTGTCGTCCAGGCTGGAGTGCAGTGGCACAATCTTGGCTCACTGCAACTCGGCCTCCTAGGTTCAAGCAATTCTCCTGCCTCAGCCTCCTGAGTAGCTGGGATTACAGGCGTGTACCAACATGCCCAACTAATTTTTGTATTTTTAGTGGAGACAGGGTTTCACCATGTTGGCTAAGCTGGTCTTGAATTCCTGACCTCAGGTGATCTGCCTGCCTCAGTCTCCCAAAGTGTTGAGATTACAGGCATGAGCCACTGCACCCAACCTCTTGGTATTTTAAAAGGTATTCTGTGATAAAAGGATTCTATGGTGAGGTTACTTTGGGTAATGCTAAGTTAAGCAAAGTTAAAACAATTACTTCAAGAGTATTCACTGTGTTAAAGAGTATGGTAACTTTTCAGAAGATAATTATAATATGCAACATTTCATAGACCATGGAGAAACTCATAGGAATATAATGTTCTATGTAATATATGAGGGACACTTTGGGAGGCCGAGGCGAGCGGATCACCTGAGGTCAGGAGTTCAACACCAGCCTGGCCAACATGGTGAAACCCGGTCTCTACTAAAAATACAAAAATTAGCCAAGTGTGATGACAGGCACCTGTGATCCCAGCTACTCGGGAGGCTGAAGCAGGAGAATTGTGTGAACCCAGTAGGCAGCGGTTGTAGTGAGCCCAGATCATGCCACTGCACTCCAGCCTGGGTGACAGAGCGAGACTCTGTCTAAGAAAAAATAAAACAGTGTGGCGATTCCTCAAGGACCTAGAAATAGAAATTCCATTTGACCCAGCAATCCCATTACTGGGTATATACCCAAAGGATTATAAATCATTCTACTATAAGGACACATGCACACGAATGTTCATTGCAGCACAGTTTACAATAGCAAAGACCTGGAACCAACCCAAATGCCCAACGATGATAGACTGGACAGGGAAAATGTGGCACATATACACCATGGAATATTATGCAGCCATCA
>PVKV010018962.1:0-43397 GCA_004027835.1 Alouatta palliata
GGGGGAGAGAGCAGGAGGCAGGTGAGGGAGGATGAGGTCGGGAGTGGGGCTGGTTTCAGGCTCTGTGTGGGGCACAGATATTAGTTCTATCGTTGTGTATCAGAGCAGAACAAATCTGTCTGTGAGTAAACCTCTCGACCTGATGCAATTGCTCTCCCACCAATTTCTGAGGCACTGGACCCTGGGGAGGGGAGATGGCAGGTGTCCTTCTCCCAGAGTGATGGGCACAGCTGGAGGGATAAAGGACGCTGCTGGATTGGCCCTAGAGAATGCTGCTCACAGCAGAAGAGATTCAAAGGAAACTCCATGGACAATGGGTGCCTGTCAGATACCTCAGACAAGCGGGCGTGTGGGCACTCAGACCGCTCCTGTACCAATGCCCCTCTGCACAGGCTGGGGCCTGGCTTTGTGCACAATCAAGAGGCCTAGGAGTTTGGAGGGGGCTCACTCTTGCTCAAGTTTGAGAACTCTGTCTTCACAGCAATGCAGCCGAGTTGGCCTGACCCCACCACAACCCGGTGGTAGTTCCCGGGCGTGCAGACTGCGGAGAGGAACTGGAGACAGCGGGCCACTTGGCCGACTCACTCGGCCTCTTTCATGGCACTGTGATGTTTCTGTCACTCAAGGGGACCGTTCTCTCCCAGTCTCACTCCAGAGCCCCTTGGCGTCTGACTCAATGAGGCTTTTCAAGCTCTCCTTTGAATGGCCCAGCTTGTTACTCCCCACAAGGCATCTGCCTTTTGAGTCTGCACAGAAAGGGAGAATGGCTGAAAAAATGTCTGCACAACGCCTCGGGAGCGGGCAGGAGGGCAGGGGTGCCTGTGCGCGGAACCCGCTCCTGCTTCTCAATCACTCCTGGCTCCTTGAGTTCTAGGCCAGGGTATGGTGGTTCCCTTCCAGGTTTGAGTCTTATGTCTATGTTTAGAGTGGAGAAAGTAGCAGGCAGAGAGCGCTTGCTGAGGGCACCTGGCTGTGAGGTTGAGGCCCCCAGCTCCCTGCCCTCCCGTGCTGGCCCGGGCCTCCCCGATGACCTGGAACACATCACCGGCCCCTGCTCGGTGAGTCAGCACCTCCTTCTCTCCTCAGGGCGGGGATGCCCGGTTAGTGCCGTGCGATGCTTCTCTACCCAACGGTTATTGAGGAGAGAAAAACTGCAAGCAACGAAGAATGAGTAAATGTCGGATTTCAAGTATTAGATTTCTAAGGGGTCCTAAGAAAAATCATTTTAACAAGTCCAGTGACACCTTGTACATGCGACAAAGGCACAGGAGATGGCCCTTGGGGAAGAAAGTGAACAGTCAAAAGCAGTAACATAGACCTCAGGGCACGCAGGCAGCCTCAAATGTGGCTCCTGAGCCTTTAAACGGTGAAACAGTGCCGCAGCTGGCATCCCCACGGACATCTGTCTCCCAACCCTGCAGGGAGGGGACACAGAGTTTCCAAGTGGCTTCTGGGGGTGCTCAGAGCATTCATTCATTCACACCCATCTGTCCGTCTTGAGCCAGCCACTCCCAGACACTGGCGTGTGGGGGCACCTGCAGCCAGGACCCTCCTGGGACCCACCAGTGTCTTCCCTGAGGGGAGGGCCCAGCCCCCGTGTGACTACACTGGGCCCAGCCAGCTCTCTGCTGCGCCCTCCTTCCTTCCCTTGCCACTAGTGGGTGGGGAGCGGCATCCCTGAATATGCCCACCAGACGCCGGGGCACTGCCCCCAGACGGGGCAATGGAGCTGCCTCCAGACACTTACGTCTGTGTATATGTATACATGCAGCCTACATACAAGTATGCACATGAAATAATACTGTAGTCAGTGGTCAGATATGCTAATTAAAAGCATTCTTTTATTTCATGAGAGAAGGATCAGAGTTCTGTTTTCCTCTACTGTGTTTACGTGTGGCCTTTGCAATGGGGGTACATGGGGGGCGTTAGAAGGGGTGAGGACCCTGGCTGGACGTCTGTGGGTTGTCAATGCTTTTAAGCCTTTCTCCCTCCCCCGCCTCCCTGCGCCACTCCCTCCCCATCCTCTTTCCCTCCTTAGTAATCAGGAACATTACCATTTGTCTCATGATGGAATTTGCCATGGGTTACGCTTTGGCCTCCATTCTGTTTGGACGTGGTCCCCCTCCTCTCTATCACTACCCAGTGGTTCCATCTCCCCAGTTAAGCTGTGTCTGTGCCCCCCAGCCCTGTTGGCAGAGCCCCCCCAAGTGCTTAGGGACTTCTGTGGGGGAGCAGGAGGGAAGGGAAGCTGCAGTTTTGGATCTGAGACGTGTTTGCTGCACCCGCGGGACACAGGAGGCAGGCAGTGGAGGCTTCTCTGAGCAGAGCCCTTCCCTGGGGCTGGTTTGGGCCCTGGCCGGCCTGGCCAGGTTCTATGCCTGCAGGGAGCCTGGGCCACCCACGGGGCCATTCCCATGGTCTTCAGGCTCAGGTGGGGCTCAGAGGCACTTCCTGATGCCATAAGCAGTACAGAGTGGGAACAGGCAGTATGGGGTTCTTTGGGTTAAATACTGATGGAGGTAAGCACCCCAATCTTTCAGGAAGTGGCTCAGACTCCTGGCTAGGACAGGACTGCTTGCTGCCTTGAAACACAAAGGGCGTCTAGCCTAGAGGAGCACAGTGCAGGGCAGGAGGGCACAGGGGGTTCAAATGCCCAGAGGACTGGCACCAAGGGGCCCCCACACCCTCCCCAGGGCCGGCTCAGGGGCATGTGGCCCAGGTCCCCGCTCAGAAGGGCCCCCCACACTCTCCCCAGGGCCGGCTCAGGGGCGTGTGGCCCAGGTCCCCGCTCAGAAGGGCCCCCCACACTCTCCCCAGGGCCGGCTCAGGGGCGTGTGGCCCAGGTCCCCGCTCAGAAGGGCCCCCCACACCGGATGCACACTCTGCTGCTGCTGTTGGGAAGTCCCGGTACTTTTTGAACAAAGCCCCCATGTTTTCATCCTGCTCTGGGCCCCACAAATTATGTCGCTGCTTCTGACTTTCCCATATATAATTTATTTATATATATATTTTTTGAGACAGAGTCTCATTTCGTCACCAGGCGCCAGGCTGGAGTGCAGTGGCGCGACCTCGGCTCACTGCAACCTCCGCTGCCTGGGTTCGAGCAATTCTCCTGCCTCAGCCTCCCGAGTAGCTGGGACTACAGGTGCGCGCCACCACGCCCAGCTAATTTTTTTGTATTTTTAGTAGAGACGGGGTTTCACCATGTTGACCAGGATGGTCTCGATCTCTTGACCTCGTGATCCGCCCACCTCGGCCTCCCAAAGTGCTGGGATTACAGGCGTGAGCCACCGCGCCCGGCCTCCCATATATAATTTATTTCTAAAAACATTCTACCTAAAATGCTTTCTGGGACAACCACAAATTGAGTTTTTTTTCCAAGTTTGACATTACAACCATTTTTTCCTCTCTATTAGCAACTGCCTCGACACATGGACCTGGGTTTTCCGAGAGCCAGGCCGTTCCTTGTTCCGTGGGTCTGGGAAAGGGATCTGTACACAGGAGGCCGAGCCTGAGGACTGCCCAGGGCTGTCCCCTTGGCCAGGGCGCCCCCGCACCTGTCTCAGCCTGCCCCACCTGTGGTTGCTGGGAACCAGGAGAGACTACAGATCCCCCGATGACATCACAGGGCATCAGGCCACACCTCTGAGCCTCGGTTTCCTCGCCAGTGAAATGGGAATCACGGTGACGCCCAGCCTTGTCACAGGTTTCCAGCAGATCAGCTAAGGTGAGGGCTTAACCAGCACCCGCCAGCCATGTCCCTTGGAGGGAATGGTCGGTTCTAAGGGCAGAAGCTCCACATGGGTCATTCCGCAAAGGTTTGCATTAACCAGGAGAAGGGAATTCGTCTGTTTGACTATCCCTTTAAGTGAGCAGGGCTGGCTGTTGAATGGACCCGGGATGAGCAGGCATCTCTACCACCGCCCCAGCAGAGGCCGCCCCAGGGGAGCAAGGGAGGCCGTTGGGTTGACCACAGAGATGGCGCAAGTTTAGGGAAACACCTCAACACACACACACACACACACACGCACCCCAACCACCCAGAATCTGATCCCTGCAGAAGAGGAGGACAGCAACACAGCAGGGCCACGGCCTCTGGCCCTGTCCCTCACCCTCCCACAGCAGGTGCCTGCAGACAGCGGGCTGGGAGCTCTTCCAGGCTCTCAGCCTCTGGTCATGGCGGTGAGCCTGTCATTTGCCATTTTACCAGCTTTAAAATAGTGTATTAAATAGGGAACGCGTCTAACAAGTCGCACAGTCATGGAAACAAGCCATCACAGCACCGGGTTTTCTTTTTCTTTGCCTCCTCTAGCAAACCACCCTCCTGCCCCCGACACCCTCCCAGCTCCGCAGCGAAGTCACAGTGTCCCATCTGCACGAGACAGGAGAAGAAAAAGTGGAACAGTCTCAATCATATTTTAAGCCACAAAGTAATATTTCCACAGCAGAGTGCAAATAGAATTTTACATAATGCATAGAATAAATGCCTCCAAAAATCAATATTTCCAGTTGGATGTACAAATTAAATGATGATATTCAAGTATGAGATTAAAACAATGATTTAAGATAGAAATTGAGTTATGCCATCTCATGCCTGCCTACTGCTGAATATGTTAATGGAACAAATTTGTTAGCATTCAGTCCATTTATCTCTCTAAACAGAAGGAGGTGGGGATTCCTGTCTGAAAGCAAAAGTGATGGCAAGAAATGCCTCCCAACTACAGTCTGGATGGTGAGGCTGCACAGTCAGATGCTTCTGCAGGAATCAGGGAGACTTTTCTAGAAGCAGCCTTGGTCCCATATTGAGGCTTTAAATAACCTCTGCCTGGCTCCCACCTTCCCGCCAGGGTCATGGGTAATTAGGTTCCATATATGTGACATCTGCAGAGCCCATGCTCCCCATGGCCATGCTGTCACTCCATCTATTCCTCTTAAAGAGTGGGGGCCTATCTGGCCTCATGGGGTGCCTGCACAACCATGAAACAGGAGGCGGAAGTGCTAACGGCCCTTCTACCTGAAGCAGCTCTAATTGCAGAGAGAGGCAGCCAGAGAGGCCCCATGTTGGGAGAGGAAACCAGGGAGCAGCGCTCCTGCATCCAGCGGCCCCAGCCAGGGCCCCACTGGGGAGGCTGAGCCCAGGTCCTCAGGCATGCCCTGTCTCTCAGGCCACTCAGGTCTTTCCAATCTAGGGAGGACAATGAACACTTGGAAGGGATGGAGAGACGAGCTCAGCTCTAGCTGCCTCTGCAGCAGGGCTTGGACGACGCAGCTTTACATCAGCGGAGTGTGGCCACACTCACTTGCCCAGGGGCTCCTACAGGCTCAGAGCTGGCTAGCAGTCCCTGGTGTCCGCTCCTTCCCCGTGCTGCTCCACACCCAGGCCTGCCCCCATCGCCCTGCCCTGCCGCCATCGCCCTGCCCTGCCGCTCTTTGGCTGGGCCTCGGCGCTGGCTGCTGTGGATCCCTTCAGCTCCTAGAGGCTGGCTCCCGCCTTGAGTTCAGTGGCCCGAGCCACGCCCCACCCGAGTCCCCTTCTTCTCTGTGCCTGCTCTAAGCTACCTCCTCAGCAACTTCCTCCACTGTCACTCTCAGGGTCCTCACCTTGAAGCTGTCTCCTCCTGCCCCACACCAGCTGGCATTTCCTGCAGAAGAGGCCACTTGGAAAGCAGGCGAAGGAACCAGTGAGCCTGGCAGTGAACCTGAGCCTGAGGTGAGAACCACAGCCCCGCCCCGGCCCACACCTTGATTGCAGCCCAGGGAGGCCCGAGCGGTGAGCCAGCTGTGCCGCACTCGGGGCCTGCGGGAATTCGAGATGACACAGGGGTGTTGCTTCAGCTGCTAGGCTCCTGGGAATCGGTTACAGGACACGGAAAACTCACCACGTGCCTTTCATACCTACTGATCCCCAAACCACCTTCCCCGATCTCCCCTAGAACCCGGCCAGAGAACCTGTCTCCCCAGAGCCTGCCCAGCCTCACATCAAACCTTAAAACACTGGCTGACCGGGTTGGAAACGTGGTGCTTTGGTTTCTGTGAAGCGATTTCTGGGGCGGGAGAGCGTTTCACAGACTGCTGCTCACATCGCTTTTGTGTCCTGCACTGACGTCCCCTGTCCACTGAGCCACTGTTTTCTGTTGCGTGGACTTGTTCTTACTGATCGGTAGCGAGGGGCTTGCTAAAGATGAGTCACAGGAGACATAAGGGACGGGGTGGGATTTCAGGGTCTCTGAGTTCTGAAACCGAAGAGGTTCATTTTCACACCGGGCTCCATTTTTATATTTGCCGCCTAGTGTTTAACTGGCTGCCAGGGTCCCCTGGAACTTCTTAAACCGGACCTCCTTCATGTGTGAAGAACAGGGAAGAACAGGGAAGCCGGGACATGAATTAGTTTAGGTGCAGTCCTGCCTAGAGGCGGGACAGAGAGGAAAGCCCAGTAAACTCTCAGCGTTTGGGGGCTGGGGGCCTCCTGTGTCCCTTTTGTGGGGTCCATGCTCTGCAGGTGATTAGGGGTGGTGTGATGAGTGTGCCCTTATGCAGACAGGACACGCAGGGTGGCAGCTTCTTAGGGTCTTGCTCACATGTGTCTTTTATCAGCACCTTGTCCTCAGCGGCAGAGCCTGAGGGCTGGCAGCAGGTGTCACTCCTGTGAGACCGGCCGATGCTTTTCACAGCTGAGGCTTCCCCACCAAGGGCTGAAGCCACCTCGTTTTCTCACTTGAGTGGCACGGAAGATAAGAACAAACTTTAAAATCCTGGATAATCCTCACTTTACTAATAAGCATTTTATCTAAATCCTGCTTTTAAAATTGTGCTTCCCCAACTGGTGTTGGTCGAAGTGAGTTTCCACATCCAATTTCCAGTCTACATTCTGAGAGAACTCGCTCTGGGCTGTGCATCCAGGCTGAAGATTTGTCCAGGCCTCATCTCAAAACCAGTCCGTGGTCGCTGCCAGCTGGGGCTCCGCCATGCTGCATCCATGTCCACACACACTGCAGTGCTGCCCCCCAGCCCACCCCCAGGGATGCTCCGTGAGTGCTATTTATTTATCTTAATTTTGCAATATTTATTTATTTAAATTAATTTAGCAAAGCTTTTTACAACACACATCCTCATGTGCCAGACATTTTGGCCTTTTCATATTAAGTCATTCCATCCTTACAACAAATGCAAGTAAATCATTTTGCTATACTCATTTTTGTTTTGAGATGGAGTCCTGCTCTTGTTGCCCAGGCTGGGGTGCAGTGGCACGATCTCAGCTCACTGCAACCTCTGCCTCCCAGGTTCAAGTGATTCTCCTGCCTCAGCCTCCTGAGTACTTGAGATTACAGGCACCCACCATCATGCCCAGCTAATTTTTGTATTTTTAGTAGAGACAGGGTTTTACCATGTTGGCCAGGCTAGTCTCAAACTCCTGACCTCAAGTGATCCACCCGCCTTGGCCTCCCAAAGTGCTGGGATTACACATAAGTGCCACCGTGCCCTGCCTGCTATACTCATTTTACAGATAAGAAAAGTGAGGCAAGAAGAGGCCACCCAGCTGGAGAGCTATGACCCCCAAGCCCAGATCCAGCAGGCCAGGTCTAAGGTCTCCCTCTCGTGCCATTCTCTCTACTCGGCAGCTCTGTGTACCAAATTCCCAAAACCTGAAGGCTGTTCAGCCCTGCTTTTCCCTTGTCCCACCCATCTGGGGGCCTGGAGATGAACTATTAGTGTGGATATTAGTTGTCCTGATGGTAACAATCTCGGAGCAGTTCATTCTTTCCAACGTGAATTCAGCACCTCCTTCCTGGACAGCACTGTGGCTGCAGCAGGCATGGATAAAAGTGAAGAAGGCTGCAAGATGCTGGAGATTCTTGTCTCTGCTGCTGGATCTGGCTGAAGGCAGGACGGCCCTCACTGGTTCTCATGCTGTGCTCACCTGCTCCCGAGCCCTGCCTCCTGGATCCAGCATCCACGGTTTAGGGTAACAGATCCATCTACATCATGACATGAACACTTCTCATGTAGTCCCTTTCCAGCCAAATCATTCTGATTTCCCCTCCGTTTTCCAAGGGCCTGCACGACTGTCCCTTCACTGCTCCCTGGCTTACTCTGGCTCTCCCTTGAAAACTCTGGCTCTCGTCCAGCCTGATAGAGCTTTCTGGAGGACCAGGGGGAGGGGCTACTTCACACTTGACACCCTGCAGGGTCCCCTGGCCACTGTATCCCTACACCACAGTGATGGCGTTCACTCAGTGGGACTCTGCTCTGCCATGTGTGGCTTCAGTCAAGACCCAAAGGCCCCAGACTGTGTCAGAATAGGGTTTTAAGAAAGGGCCACTGGGGCAACAGTCATAACAGCTAATATCCAAAATAATGCTGGCCGGGCGTGGCGGCTCATGCCTGTGATCCCAGCACTTTGGGAGACCAAGGTGGGTGGATCCCCTGAGGCCAGGAGTTTGAGACCAGCCTGGCCAACATAGTGAAACCCCATCTCTACTAAAAGATACAAAAGGCCAGGCATGGTGGCTCACATCTGTAATCCCAGCACTTTGAGAGAGGTGCTGGGGGCTGTGTGGATCACTTAAGGTCAGAATTCGAGACCAGCCTGACCAACATGGTGAAACCCCGTCTCTACTAAAATACCAAAACTAGCTGGGCGTGGTGGTGGGCACCTGTAATCCCAGCTATTCAGGAGGCTGAGGCAGGAGAATCACTTGAACCCAGGAGGCAGAGGTCATAGTAAGCCAAGATCATGTCACTGCACTCCAACCTGGGCGACAGAGCAAGACTCCCTCTTGTAAAAACAAAAACAAATAAATTAGCCAGGCGTGGTGGCAGCCACCTGCAATCATAGGTATTTGGGAGGCTGAGGCAGGTGAATAGCTTGAACCCAGGAGGCAGAGGTTACAATGAGCCAAGATTGTGGCACTGCACTCTAGCTTGTACGACACAGCGAAACTCCGTCTCAAAAAAGAAAAAAAAAAAAAAGGAAAAATAACACTGATGAGAGTGTTCCACTCATCAGACAGCTCTTCCAGTAAAAGAATCTTGAGTAAGAACGAGAGGTTCTGAAGACGCCACCCAAGATACCTCCAGGGAGGGAAGGAGTCAGCAGCACGTGCCGTTCCCCCAAGGCCCTCACTCACTGTGAACACCAGGACGGGGCCTCACCCCATTTTTCAACAGAAACCTACGAAACAGCAGGTAATGATTCCCAAACCACACGAGGCATTGAACAGACCTTCAGACGACAGAGATTCTCTTCCCTCACCTCACAGATTCTCAAGGAATCCTACGGACAGATTCCATGGCGTACTGCAACACATTTGTATGAAATTATAAAAACCAATATTCACCCCAGGATTGTGCAACAAATAGAATTTATTAAAGTACTTGGGAAGCACCTCCAGTGAGGAATTCATCTTTGATCCAGATTTTAATAAGGATTATACAATCATAATGAGACAGTAATAAAACAGCATCCCCTGAATAATCCATTTTATTACCAATTTTATTATGAGTTCCCATTTATTACAATTCATTGGATATTTAAAGCATATGTAAATGATGCAATATAAAATATATGAGGAACAAGAATTATGGTGCCTACATATGTAAATTTATCTTCCTGATATCTAAGATCTCCAGACTTCTGACGTTTATACAATCAAAAAGGATCTCAAAAGGTTACAAAGGTGGCTTTGGGTCTCAGGAATGAAATATCAGTGTCTCACCATGAAAATGGTCATTCCTTCCTATGGATTTGAAACCCCAAATCTCTGGGATTAGATCTTTATTAGGAATGGAATACTCCAGGCTGACTGAAAACTGAACATTTCACTAGAAAACCTTCCTGCTTTGGCCTCTGCTGGGAACCTTTCTAAAATGTCGAATTCCCCGCATCAGTGAAAGTCATCTATGGACTGTGCGAAAGCCGTAATAAGAAGGGATCAGGACCATGCATTTTAAAAAAACAAAAAATCAAGGTCATCATGAGTTCCCTTTCCAAGGACGGCAAGACCTGGGGAAGCAGCCAGGCTCTGCACCACCCAGGATGCGTCCTGCCATGGGTCCAGCTTCATCTTAGGGCAATTTCCAGCCTATCTGTGTCATAGTCGTCCATCTCCATTCCCACAGCTTTGGTCTCCAATTCTCCCCCACTCTGCGGACTTTGCATTTCCTTCCATGTAACTTCTTTTCTCTTCTCTTCTCTCCTTTTCTTTTTGTAGAGATGAGGTCTTTCTATGTTGCCAGGCTGGTCTCAAAAGCCTGGGCTTAAGTGATCCTCCCATCTCGATTTCCCAAAGTGCTGGGATTACAGGTGTGAGCCACTTTGCCCAGCCTGTATATTATCTTTCTTTTCTTTTCTTTTCTTTTTTTTTTTTTTGAGATGAAGTCTTGCTCTGTCCCCCTGGCTAGAATGCAGTGGCATGATCTCGGCTCACTGCAATCTCTGCCTCCTGGGTTTAAGCGACTCTCCTGCCTCAGCCTCCCAAGTAGCTGGGATTACAGGCACACGCTGTCACTCTCAGATATATACATATTTTTTGTATTTTTAGTAGAAATTGGGTTTCTCCACGTTGGCCAGGCTGGTCTTGAACTCCTGGCCTCAAGTGATCTTCCCACTTTGGCCTCCCAAAAAGTGCTTAGATTATAGATGTGAGCCACCATGCCCAGCCTGTTTTTCTTCTTTTTTAAGTGACCTGTTTTCCAGTTAATCAGTAAATCCTTTAAGAGAAGGAACTGGTTCAACTAGCTCCTGCTTCAACTATCTCTAAACCCCAGAATAATGCTCTGTAGATTTTCCAAAGTGTCAGAGGGCACTAATGGGACATCATCACTCTCAAAACCAAAGCCAGAGTAAGATGCAGAAAGGGTGGGGGCTGGCACCCCGGGTTCTGGGAACAGAGCTCTGCTGCCCAGCGCCGCTGCCCTGATAGGACATCTTGTCACGTTGACATGGCACACACACAGAAGGACACTACCCGAGATGCCTCTGGGAGGGGAAGAAACCAGAACCATGAGACATCTCCGCAAGGCCCTCACTCACTGGGGACACCAGGACAGGACTCTCTATCTTTTAAAAGAAATATACGAAACAGCATGAATAATTCCCAACCACATGGGGCACTGAACAGACTTTCAGATGATAGAGGTTCTCTTCCCTTGCTGCACACATTCCTGCTTAAAAAGTATAGATGCTATGCTTTAAAAAAAAAAAGCTCTTATGTTTTGGCCGGGCGTGGTGGCTCATGCCTGTAATCCCAACACTCTGGGAGGCTGAGGCGGGCGGACCAGTTGAGGTCAGGAGTTGGAGGACAGCCTGGCCATCATGGCAAAACCCATGTCTACTAAAAATACAAAAATTAGCTGAGTGTGGTGGTGCACACCTGTAATCCCAGCTACTCAGGAGGCCAAGGCAGGAAAATCACTTGAACCTGGGAGGTGGAGTTCAAGTGACTGCAGTGAGCCAAGATTGTAGCACGGCACTCCAGCCTGGGCGACAGAGCGAGACTCCGCTTCAAGTAAAAAAAAAGCTTTTATTTTTCAAAACTGGTGTGTACCTTTAGTGGGAGACAGTAGGTTAGGGAGGGTTGGAGGGTGTCTGGCTGCTGGTGACCTGGTTGTGATTCTCTCAGGGAAGTGCAGAGGGGGTCACCTTCTCTGTATGTGCACGTAGTTCATGAAAAGATTTACAGTGTTGGCGAGTTGTCACAAAGCTAGAGAGACACCAGAGGCCAGCAGAGCCCCACTGGGAAGGTCCTGGCGTGGGGTTCCCACAGACTATCACCGCCGCCTTGGCGGCAGAATGCCTGACAAATCAAACTGGAATCAATTTTCAAAAAGCTTTCCAAAGGAACATAATTAGATTAGAACTTTACATTTGTTAATTTTTCAGTTGCTCATTAAAATTGACATGCCATTTGATTTTGACAGCAACCTTTTTATCTTGATATAAGACTGTAGGATCTTTACAAATAAAGCTCTATTTAGGAAGTTCGGAAATATGACAACTGCAATCATGAAACTGAAACCAGTCTCTCCATCACTCATATCCAAGAATCGTGAAATCAATCACCTTGCCCCATAATAGTTTTTAAAAAAGCCAGGGATGTGGTCTTTATTTAGACTTATTAAAGCACGAGTCCATTATCGGGGGAGGCATCCTGATCCCAGGAGGGGTCTGGCTGCCTCCACCGAGGACACTGGGAAGGCTGGCCACGGGACTTGTGCTTTAGAAAGGTCTTTGCTTCCTTCTGCATGAAGTTAAGTCTCTTGGATACTGACTAATACAGAGATCAGGCAGGTCGTGTTTGTCCTACAAAGAGAAGAAGGATCCTCCTGCTTCTGCCTGGGCTCAGGGGAAATTCTGAGAAGCTGGACAAAACCAGCTGGGGCGGGGGATCATCCCCAGGAGAGGGACAGAGGGACCCGCAGAGACTCTGGGAACGAACAGCTGGCATCCACATCCCCGCCCACGTACTAGCCACGTTGTCACTGATGCAGAGGTTTTGGGGGACCACGTGTTCCTGGGTGAGATAACTCGTTTCTTGGACTTCTGTTTCCTCTTCAGTAAAATGGAGGTAACTAAAGGGCTAACTTTGCGGCCAAGCTGATTCACTGACCACCAACGCTGGGCTGCTCCCATGGGGTCAGTGGGGATGGCCCTTCCTTCCAGGTGGCACCGCTCGCCTCTGGGATATGAGCAGGAGTCATGGTGACCGGCCTGGCCATAGCAGCTGGGAGACTTAAGATGGAGAGAGTCCTCCTCCCTGAAATGAGGACAGACAAAGGGCAGCCGCAGGGGTCTGTGAAAGAAACCTGCAGAGTCCCTGGGAGTTCCGGTTTCTCGGTCACAGCAGCTAGTCAGTAAGAACACAACAGTAAGTAAGGAGAAGGCGAGTTCAGGTACGGCCGCAGCACAGAGCCAAGCACATGGCAGCTACCCGATCAATCCGTTTCCCCACCTGCTCTCTCAGAGTTTGACAAGTCCCGGCTCCTGCAGCCGGAGGGGGCTTAGCTGGAGAGGCTCTTGGATGGGAAGGCAACGCTTCCCGGGTTCACGGCCATGGCTGAGCAGCCTGCACACTCTGCTTACTGCATCCTCAGCATCCCGGGAGGGGCCTGCAGGAGGTGAGCCCGCTTCCCCGGCCTGTTGAGGGGCCTGAGTGATGGAGACTTTCCAGGGCAGCACTGGGCAAACCCGAAGAAATGCGGCAGAACCCAGCGAACCCGACCCGCTTTCTTCTGGGGCTTCTCTAAAACTCCCACGGAAGCTCTTCCAAAACCACAGGCCGCTCAATTCACCGTCCAAACCTCCACTCTTCCAGCCTGGTCTCCAATCACTAGAACCTTCCAGCTGAGTTAAATTATAGAGGGGATGACTGAGCAAATGGGCATTAGGATAAAATAGGGGAATCACGCCCGGCAAGGTCTGGCAAAGGCCGCATTTGAGCTTAATAACAACGGAGACTGTGTTCGGAAGACGGCCCTCCCACAGTACTTCTGACTGTGCAATGGAAAGCCGGCACTGAAGCCAGCGGGGAGTGCGGCGGTGAACCCACACATGACTATGTTCACAGTGGAAAGAGGGTTTTCTACGTGGAAGACGGTGGAAGTGGACAGGGTGAGGAGAGGCAAGGAGGGGCCGCTTCTATGTGTGAGATTCTGGCTTCTTTCCGTTCAAGGGTGTGGAGAATCTGTTCAAGAAATCTGTCTACAATGGTGTCATCTAATGAATGAGAATGGAATTTAAAAATGCATTTTAAAATTTTAATTTTGAAATAGTTGGCCAGGTGTGGTGGCTCACACCTATCACCCTAGCACTTTGGGAGGCCGAGGTAGGTAGCACTTGAGCTCAGGAGTTCGAGACCAGCCTGGGAAATGTGGGAAAACCCCATATCTACAAAAAATACAAAAATTAGCTGGGCTTGGTGGCATGTTCCTGTAGTCCCAGCTAATCAGGGGACTGAGGTGGGAGGATTAGCTGAGCCCAGGAGATTGAGGCTGCCGTGAGCTGAGATTTCGGCACTGTCCTCCAGCGTGGGAGACAGAGTGAGACCCTGTCTCATAAAAAAGGTTTAATATTCATAGAAGTTGCAAAATTAGGGCCAAGAGTCCCGAGTATTTCTCATGACCCATGCTGACAACATGGGTCATGCCCCAAGCGCATGGCCCAAAGTGGAAACGGTACCGGTGCGGTCCCGTGAATGCAGGTGCAAGCTTTCTTCCACTTTCCCCGTTCTCCATGTGCCCTCCTTCTGTGGATATTTTTGAATATTTTTGAAGCAGAGCCCAGGCCCTGCTTCCACAGAGCTCTGCCCTTTTAAGGCAAGGAGCCGATTCCTGGCAATCTTGCTCCATTCTGCAGTGGGAAGGCTCAAAAACTGGCTACCAGGCTCTGGGAAATGAGGAGAGTGCACCATTCACTTGTTTTCAACAGGAGCCTTCCCTGGCTAGGGCTCTCAGCCTCAGCTCTGCGGGGTCGCCGGCTGCAGGTGGTCCTCAGGGCCTTCCTGGGCACTGCAGCTACAGTGGCCCCGAGCTCCTCCTGCTCTTCAGCCTCCTCACACTGATCACCGCCTGAAATTCAACTAGCCACACCCTACGGGATTTACCGAGGAGTTAGTGTGGAAACAGCTCTGCGTATGTGAGTGCGCGTGCACGGGGGCGTGCAAGTTTGTGCATGGATGTGTGTGTGAGGGCGTGCCCGACCCCTTCACACCAGCGTGCCGGGGAAGCTTAGACCGGCTTTCCAGGTAAGCCCCTCGGGGGCACGTGGGACCGACCGCATCCTTCTCTGTGCCCGAGTCCTCAGATCAGAGCTCTCAGTCTCCCCGGCTGCAGGTGCTTTGTGTGCAGCTGAGCGGTACCGCGTCTCCGTGGCTGTGACTATGCCAATTTCCCCGCTCCTGCAGACTGATGTCCTCGGCATGAGCGTGTGAGCAGAGGCTCCCTGCTCCAGGCCACAGCACTCCAGGGCTCTTCCTGCCCTCCCAGGCTCCGAACCAAGGGAGAACCTTGGCCTTGGCTTTACTTGGGAAGGGCTCTCTGGCTGCTCAGAAGCCATCTTATTCAGGTGGCATAACTGAAAGCTGTCCCCTCCTGTGCCCCTCACTACAAGGCACTCACACCAGGAGGGAGGCTGAGATGGGCCCCTGAGTCCTGAGGGCTTCCCGTGAGTGGTCCATGCAGCTGCACCTCACTAAAGGAGAGATTTTGGTGGGCAGGACTCAGAACTGACCCAGAAGCCATTTATTTCTAACTGTTTTCTCTGTTGTTCCTCTGAATTCCTTCCTCGGACACTGTGAATTTCTGAAAAAGGAATTCCTGCCTGAAGCAGGGCAGTGGTGGTTACTTGCCTAGGAGCTGGAGTGGAGGACGGACGAGGGGATGCCACTGGGACCCCGGCGTGAGCTGATTTCAGCCTGTGCTGTGCCGGATTCCTGGCTCGGACTCAGGGGGAGGCCTGTGCTCCGCGCTTTTGCCAAGTCATGTCCCGTGTGGGAGGCCTGTGTTGCAGACTTCAGCAAACACTTTACAGGGATGTCACCATTTCAGTGGTTTTCAACCTGGGATAGATTCACTGTGACCAAGGACAATGCGCCATGTCTGGAGACAATTTTGGTTGTCACACCTGGGCAGGCGGGCATGGGAGGATGCTGACATCCAGGAGAGGGGGCCAGGGACGCAGCCCACGGGCTCAGGGCGGCCTCGGCCACAGTGGGAGAATCGGCCGGGCCTCAGTGGCCAACACAATGGGGTGCTGAAACTCTCACTTAACATCTTTGAATCTCACCAGCAAAGATCTCCTATCATCGTATGTTCATGTAAAAATATCCTATTATGAAACTTTTAGACATACTTTTTTTTGGGTAGTGGTGGAGGGAGGGTCAGAAAAAGAGTAAGAAAACAATTAGCGAGGGTTTCCCCTTGAGTATTTCATAATATTAAAGTACAAAGCTGTTTCCCCACCTCCTTTTTTTTTCCATTGAAGTCATCAGAAGCAGAGAGGGGTGCAGATCTGCTACTTTTCCCCTTTAGTGTCACATTTGTCACAGCCACTCACAAACAACGGTGACACAGCTGTGCCTCCTACCCTGCCAGCCGTGATAAAAGGGGTAGGTTTGATTAACTTATCAATGTTTTTCTTTGTTCCAGTTCAAGTTCAATTAGTCGGATTAAAGGACATAATGGATATTAAAAAAGCTTCGAGAAGAGTTTGAAGGACTACACACATATCAAGTGCCATCGCTGAAATCACGGAAAACAATTTGTCCCGGTTATAATTGTGCAATATTTGCATGGGTGAGAATAACAGCCCCTGCCTTTGTGTAAAGTGCTCACACATCACGTACACTCATGACTGCTTTGTAAGACGGGGAAGTGTTTAGCAACTCGCAGAACACAGATCCCTTGAGGGAGCCCGTCTCGAAAGTCAAGTCTGAAGTGGCTTCGGGGTCCTTTGATGGGTAGATATAGGTGACTTCATCAAGTATCTTGCTTCCTTATGTGACACCATCCAAGCAAAGTGGCCGGCGTTGCCCAGAAACAGCTATTGGCTACAGTCATGAGAAGTCGTGTAACCATTTTTAACCTGACTTCTTTGGTAAAGAAAAACTTGGCATTACAATTCCACTTGGAGAGGGGAGGGGTCTCCCCAACAATGAAAGGAGCTCACTATTTACTGAATAACGAACACAAGGTTATCCACATGGACAGTCTGGGAGGCAGACGGGTGGTGTCTCCTTCCTAAATGGGTGGCAGAAACGTGCAGTGCCCTCTTGACCTGGCTCTGGCCATCTGTCCCCAAGGGAAGTATCTGGGAGATGCCCTGCCCGACAGCTGCAATCTGGAGTTTATAGAGTGAACTTCAGTAAAAAGTCAGGCCGCTGAGTGAAGGCAGCGGAGGGAGGAAGATTTACAAGAGGCCTCCACGGAAGGTTTTTGAAGAGCACACGGTGGGGAATGATGGAGGCAAACGCCTTCTCTATGTTGTCCAGGAATGCTGGGAGGGTGTGTCTGCATGTGCAAGGCACACCCCATGCCACACGATCATCACACGTGGCACACGCACGGTCACCTGACAAGAGACCAGAGACCAGCGTGGGCTCGCCAGCAGCTCCGACCCAAGGACAGGCTCTCCTGGGGTCAGCAGGCCATGGCCTGAGACGGGGCCTCATGATTGTAAGAAAGCTCCAGCACCAATGAGGAAACTGAGGCACAGTTCTGGCACGGAGCCGCCATCCCACCTTTGTGTCCAGGGAGAGGGCTGGAGGATGGGCAGTGACCAGACAGTGCAGGCCAGCGCTGGGCGGCAGGATGCGTGGCACCTGCCACCTGGTCCAGGTTGCCTTCCCTGGCCCCCTCCCTCCTGCTCCTGCCTCAGCTCCTGGAGGCAGTGGCTGACGGAGCCACGTCCTGATGCCAGGGCGCTGCCAGATACACCTGCGAGTTGGCAGTTTTTGTGCTTTTCCTGCAGTCTGAGTAAAGCAGAGCCCTGCAGAGGGCTCCAGCCCAGCCGGCGGTGTTAGACTAATCAACTGGCCGAGATAACTTAAAAAATAAAAAACTGAAGGGAGAGAGGAGCAGATAATAAGGCCACACAGGCACTGGGCCGTCAATTAGTTTCCGGGGAAGACAACAGCCCGCAGCCAGGTGAGTGGGGGCAGCACACTGGCTCCTACGTGGGCTGCACTGTGGGTGCAGTTCCAGGTCCGGCCGTCTGCCTGGCGGGGGGAAATGAATCAGTTAATAAAAACAAATTACCTTTTACCAAGTTAAATAAAAGCTAATATAAATGAAGTCTCTGTGTACATGGCCGATTTACGCTAACCATAACCATACCCTTCCAAGATGGAAATATTTTAATGTGATATTGAAAAAGATCAAATCAAACTTTAACGAATGCGACACTAGGTGTCAGGGATGGGGCGGCACCTCACACACGGCACCGAGTTCACAGGCGCCTCTTCCTCATGCATTTTCAGCGGCTGGAGGGGTTTGGGAGGAAATCTAGCCTGTCCCCTGGCGTCCGGCCTCCCTCCCCACCCTCCTCCACTGGCGGGGCTTCCTGACCTGGCCTCTCTGCTCTGCTCAGATGCTTACTGGGTCTGGGGCTAAGCCAGGGCTGAGGGAGCAGCACAGGCAGGCTTGTGTGGAGGCCCCTGAGGACCACAGAGGACGGAGGTGGACACGCAGGGAGCTGCCACTCTGAAGCAGAAGCCCACGCCCCGTCACGGGGAGCGCGACGTGGGAATTCAGAAGGCCTGTGAGTCCCCCAAGAGCCCACACAGACAGGAAGCAGTTTAACTCCCACCACATACAACAATTCTGCACTCTCTTGGCAAAGGGATTGGAATTAATAAGCGGATCTTAAACCAGTTACACCAAGATCTGTGCTCACTTGCAGCAGGAAGATAAACTCCATGAGTCACGGCAAGGCTAAAACCAGTGCAGGCTGGGCCGCTGTGCTGCCTGCCGGGAGCACGGTGGGTCCGATCACCAAACCTGGGTCAGAGAGAGGCAGACAGCCAGGGTCAGGAACCAGAGATCCTGGGAGGCTCTTCCAGGCTGCAGAGGAGACTCTTCCAGGCTGCAGGGGGGCCACACCCACCCTTATTATGAATTAACTGTGGTGTGTTCTGATTTGAAGATGGCTAGTTTCTGCCATGCTCATGAACCAGAGATTGTGGGTTCAAATCCCAGTGACTCCTGGAGCTTGTTGAATTCAGGTTTCTGTGTGTCAGCCTCTCCTCTGTAAAGTGGCGGTGCCGCTGGTTTTCTCAGTGGCCCCCTGGAGAGTGGGTGAGCGAAGGCTGTGGTGCTCTCCCTCGGGACTCACGGCTGCTTGTTCACAGGAGCTCAGCTTGTAAACCTTCCAGCAAAGGGGAGACAGGGCTAACGCGCCTGCCATCCTCTTACAGTCCCCACAAACTCGCTCTCTCTTACTTTTGAAACATGCTCCCTAAGCGATGCTTTTGATGGCGCTTTGGAAGATGGTACCTGGTTTTGCTGTCTGGCTGCCCCCTCCTCTCAGAGGCCATTCCTGTCACTGCTGGAGGAGGCCGTGAGCACAGACCTGCTCGCCATGGGCCTGTCTGGCAGGAGCTCAGAGGCAGCAGGACCCGAAGAAATGTGCAGCCCTGCACACGTGCTGGAAATGCGTCATTGTCACAAACGCTTCAGAGTAAGCAAAGAGGGAAGCGGAAGGCCTTTCTAAGGGGATGATTGCAAAACACATCAGCCACCTTCAAATCAGGGAAGGCCTTTCTAAGGGGATGATTGCAAAACACATCAGCCACCTTCAAATCAGAACAGACCACAGTTAATTCTTAATAAGGGGCTGGGTGTGGCCCCCCTGCAGCCTGGAAGAGCGTCCTGTGTTCCCACCACAACCTCAGTTCTACTCACCCTTCAGGCCCCTGGCGCCGCCCCCGAGGAGCGGCACCGACCTGTGTTTTCTCCTTGCTCAGGAAGTGCGGTTGCCCGTCTGAACGCTGAATTATTCCCTTCCTTTTCCTGCCAGAGTGGGGTGATTATAATCCTGTTTTCCCAACAAGACCGAAAGCTCCTTCAGGTTAAAGACTTGTAATAAGCAGTGCAGGGGTTGTTAAGTCTTCAGGATCTGGGGCCTGGAAGCCTGGGGTGCGCTTGATTTACAGCTCCCTTCCCGAAGCCTGGAAGGCAGAAAAGACCTGCATTGCTGTCTCTGAGCTGCTCAGAGGATGAAAGAAGAAACCGTGGGTCAAATGCCACGCCTGGTGCCTGACCCACAGGCAGGGCCTGGTCGGCCCGACAGCCAGCAGTGCCGAAACCCTCACTTGCTTTGCCAGTGCTTGCTTGTGTGCTAAGCGCTGACCTGAGCACGCCACGCAGACAGCTCCCTTGACACCAACACCACTCCTCCAGGAAGCCACCGGGATTATCCTCACCTCACAGATGAGGACACTGAGGCACAGAGAGGCTCAATGACTCCCCTGAAGTCACACAGCTATCACGGGATGGACGTGGAATTTGAACCCAAGGGTGTGGTTCTGGAGCCCGGGCTCCTATCTCCAGTCAAGCAGCACCACCTCTCAGCGTCCGGCACCAGCACTGCCGGCGGTCACCCTGAGCTGGGCTCTGCAGACAGTCTCACACAGGCAGCCTCCTGGCAACAGTCTCAGACGCAGGCACAGCTATCACTCCCGTCTTGCAGCCTGGAAGACGGACCAGATGGGTCGAGTTGGTGTCTCCATGGACATGAGCATTTCTGCCGGTGACGTCCACGCACCAGCACCTGGCAGAATAATTCCCAAAGCAGCTGCTTGACAGAAACATGCGGGCAGGCCCACGGAGTCAACAGCCTAGAAACTGACACGCAAGTTTGCGTGCCAGCAGGGTCGT
Organism: Alouatta palliata; assembly: GCA_004027835.1. Classification (NCBI taxonomy): domain Eukaryota; kingdom Metazoa; phylum Chordata; class Mammalia; order Primates; family Atelidae; genus Alouatta; species Alouatta palliata. Next base: position 20,371 of record PVKV010018962.1, read on the forward strand.
GGGGAATCTCATACGATGGATCTGAGACTTTCGGGAACGGGACCAATGTGGCCCAGCACTTGGTGGGCAGTCAGTGGGCACCGCTAATGCCAAGGCAGCCACATCTCAGGTGGGCATGGCGAGGCCCTTCTAGACAGTAGGCAGGGCCCTGAGGAAGTGGAGTTTAAGAGCCGATCTCTGCCCCTCAGATTCCTGCACTTTTTGGTGGGGATTATCACATCACCGTGCAATCTGCCTGTGAAGACGCACTGGCTTCCTGCGCCTAGGAACTAGTGGCATTTGATAAAGGAATGATGGCAGAATTGACCCCCATCTAGAGTCCAGCACGGGGTCACCGCCCTATGATGCTGGTGCAGCAGCGTGAGAGGCAGTGCTGCCTGGCCAGCGCTACAACCCCTCCTCAGTGTCGGGGCCTGGTGGAAACTTCCATTAAAGCACCTGGCTTCTAGACTTTGACCACTGGAGGGGTGATGGTCATACTCAGCCATGTACAGAAAGTCCATCTGCAGGTGGTGAATAGGGCTTCATAAGTGCATGTCCTGGGAATACATGAATGACGGATGAATGGATGGAAAGATTGAAGAATGAATGGATAGATGGAAGGATGAATGGATGGATGATGAATGAATGATGGATGGATGGATAATGGGTGGATGGATGGATGACGGATGGATGGATAGATGAATGAATGGATGAAGGATGATAGATGGAAGGATGAATGGATGGATGACGGATGATGGATGGAAGAATGAATGGATGGATGACAGATGATGGATGGATGAATGGATGAATGAAGGATGGATGGAAGGATGAATGGATGGATAAATGGGTAGGTGGATGAAGGATGGATGGATGAGTGGATGACGGATGATGGATAGATGACAGATGGATGATGGATGAATGATGGACAGATGGATGGAGGTATAATAGATGAATGATGAATGGATGGACAGATGGATGGATAGATGATGGAGGGTTGATGAATCAATGATGGATGGATAGAAGGATGATGGGTGGATGATGGACGATGGATGGATGCATGGGTGATGGACGGATAATGAACAACCACATCATAATAGAGAATTTGGCCAAATTCCAGCCTATCTGATAATGTATCTTTCCTGTAGGGGAACAGAAGTAGCATAGGGAAGTGGTGGTTAAGGGCCCATCTCCGCACCTCAGAGTCTCCCACTTTATAGTGGAAATTATACCACCACCATGCAGTCAGCCTGTGGAGATGCATGGGCTTCCTGTGCCAAGGAACTAGTGGCATTTGAAAAAGAGATGATGGTGGAAGAAACAGCCACCTATTGTCCCAGACACAGTGAGAGAAGAAGGAGCACTAAACCCTTGCGGTAATGTCATGATTTCTTGCAAGTTCTTTAGAAAATGGAAGGCCACAGCTGCATGGGGAAAAGGAAACGGCATCTGAGAAGGGGCCAGGTAACTTGGGCTGAGGCATCCTCCCCCCACCCTCAACCCCACACACAAGAGGCCCGTCCAGGGGCAGTCAGCCACAGAAGCTGTTCTGGCTGTGTCTGTGCATTTGTGGGAGGGACCTTGAGGGGTACACAGGTTTTGCGAGACACCTGCATGGGATGAAGATGAAAATAAATGAAACAAGAGGTCACGAAGCTACAATGATGAACCCTGGAGTGAGCACATGTTTCAGGACAAAAACCATAAAATGAGACATGTAATAGCTGAGAAGAATAAGAAGAATGGTGACCCCGAGTGTGCCATCCCTGTCCTCGTTGGTTCCCTCCATGGACCCACAGGGGCACTGCTGTCATTTTTCTCACTTCACAGCCCAAGGGGTTCAGCCATCTGCCAAGTTCCAAGGTCAGGAGTGCAGAAGGCAGAACTTGTGCTCGAACTCATCCTCCCCTGGGGCGACTGCAAACAAGTCTGACTCTTAAAAGAAGCCAGGCACAAAAATCCATAGGCCACACGTGGTGGCTAACACCTGTAATCCCAGCACTCTGGGAGGCCGAGGTGAAAGGATCGCATGAGACCAGGAGCTTGAGACCAGCCTGGGCAACATGGTACGACCCTGTCTCTACAAAAAATGAAAAACTTAGCTGGGCGAGGTGGTGTGCACCTGTGGTCCCAGCTGCACAGTCCCACAGCCGATGGGAGGGTCGCCTGAGCCCAAGAGTTGGAGGCTGCAGGGAGCAGTGACTGCACCACCGCCTTCCAGCCTGGGAAACGGAGTGAAAGCTCACCTCTAAAAACAAGGGATTTCATTTACCTGAAAGTCAGGCAACCTCTAGAAAGCTGGAATACAGGAATCTGGTTACCCTTTGGCGAAGGGATGGTGGCTGCAAGGGGCCTGAGGGAACTTTCTGGAAGGGCAGGCGGAGCATGACTCAAGCTGGGTGTTGGCCACACTGGGCCCGGCGGGCTGTGTGGAGCCGTCGGCTGGGCACTAACCATTCCTGCATTTCTCAGGGCGTGTGTGACATCCCGGTACATTGAAAACACCCCATGTTACAAAGACGGGACCTGCTGGAGGAGCTGAAAGGTTGACGGGCTGAGGATGCCTGCAGCTCCCCGCCAGGACGAGGAGCCAGAGAGTCTAGGAGTCAGGGCCATGTGGACAGTGAGCCCAGGTTCCCAAGAAGGAGCCGAGTGTGATCCTGAACCTGCGCTCACTGACCTGGGACTGGTGCCCGGTTATTTTTAGCGCCTGCTCTCGGGCAGGGCCGCAGTTTGACATTTCATCCTGGCTGGTGCTGCAGCCCTGTGCTATTACAATCAATCCGGCCTCTCCGAGGGTCTGAGACTTTGCTTTGAAATAGCTTAGTCACTGAGCTTTCCGCCAAATGACCTTGTAAACTGTTTTCTGTGACACTGTGACCCAGGGGCGCAGGACTGAGGCAGACGTAGTTTCCAGGGTGGTGAGAACCTGCCAGTAGGGTTCCTGGATGTGCGCTCCCAGCCTGGCCTCTGGGCCTCGGCTTCCCAGTCTGTAAAATGGAAGCAGGCCAGGCACGGTGATTCATGCCTGTAATCCTAGCACTTTGGGAGGCTGACGGGGGTGGATTGCCTGAGCTCAGGAGTTCAAAACCAGCCTGGATAACATGGTGAAACCTTGTCTGTACTAAAAATACAAAAAATTAGCCAGGCATGGTGGCATGCGCCTGTAGTCCCAGCCACCCTCGGGAGGCTGAGGGAGGAGAATTGCTAGAACCTGGGAGGTAGAGGTTGCAGTGAGCCGAGATTGTGCCACTGCACTCCAGCCTAAGTGACAGGGTGAGACTCTGTTTCTGGAAAAAAAAAAAAAAAAAAAAAGGAAGCTGTAATGGCATCTGGCTATGAGGAGTGGGAGGTGACACATGAGCTCACGCAGTGTCTGGCCAGGGCTCTATGTGTGACAGACGTTGGCCCATGACTACTCAGAGACGGTGGCATCAGCAGAGGGCACAGAAGGAGGGACTGGGGAGAGGAACAGGAATGGATTGCTCTGGTTAGGATGAGGCCAATGGGTCTGTGGGCCTGCCCCTGTGCTCAGTCCCCAGGGCGGACACCTGCAGCTGCTAGGGTGAGAGAGGTGGCTGCATCCCCTCCGGCCCACGGCCTAGGGCCTGGCCGCAGAGTTAAGTCCTGTGCTGCCCCTCTGCCAGTGCAATGAGGCAGAGCACCGGGCGAACCCCTGTGGCGAGGGGGCTGCCTGCGGTGGAATCACACTGGGGTGAGATGCAGAGCCTGGTGGAAGATGGGGCTGGAGAGGTTCCACATTCTACCCTGGAGCAGCCAGGAAACAGGCTAGGAGGGGTGAGGGATAGCAGGACAGACTGTGGGATGGGGGATAGACTGCAGGGGAACTGGGCAAGCCTCCAGGGAAACAGAGAGAGAGAGGGAGAGAGAGAGCGAGAGGGAGGGACGGGGAGCTAGGAGAGTAGATTTCTGACAAGAACAAAAAAAGCCAGATGTAATTATTTTGCCTTTATTTGTAATTGGGCATCAAGCCTTCTTTCCCAGTTGTAGCTAAAAGAGAGGCGATGGCCAGGCGGCTGGACGACACCAGAGCCCCGAGTCTCATCAGGAAGTGCTGGACGTTTGTCCTGGGATTTCTGTGCAGAGCAACACCTCTGACTGGTGGAACCCACAGCTCAATTGCATCTTTATGAAGGATGCCTGGGAGGGAGGGAGGGGTGGGAGGGACCATCGACTCCCTCCAGGCAGCTTCTGTAGCTCAGAGGGGAAAAGAGAAAAGCCCCACGCCATCTTTCTGCAGCTGTCATGAGGAGGGTCCCCCTTCCCATCTGCTGGGAAACCGGGATCTAAGCTAATGAGCCCATGAGGGTCCTCACTGGTTTTGTGCATGCGGCCAGCAGTGCTCCCATATCAGACATGCGGCTTTTGGGGACTGCGGTCTCCTTTCTGACAATCTAGGACCTGCAGGCTCCTGTTGTATGCTCACCACAGGTTCCCCGGCTACATTGAGAGGATGACCGCACAGGGGAGTCCGCAGAGCCAGGAGCCCAAATGGCAACGGACAGTGGCAGGGACTGCAGGTGCTGGGCCACGTGGGGACGTCCAAGCTTTTCAACTGTTTGCCAGAATGCAAAGGCAGGACATTTTGCATTAAACCAAAAATTCCAGTTTTCTTTTCTCCCAACTTGCCTCATGATCGAGAATGACAGGCTCTGTGCCTGGCACTTTGGCAGGATCCTGAGAAGAACTGGAGTCTTGTTTTCAGGTGCAGGGCAGGGGCCCAGCCATGCCACCTGCCCCCACCCCGATGCCAGGCAATGGTGCAGGGAGACATGTCCTGGGCCTCTAGGGAGGTCCTGGCCCCTTCCTGCCACCCCATGGCTGCTGTCCAGCTGCCCCTCATAGAAAACATTACAGTGAGGACCCTCTAAATCCTCCTGCCCACAGTTCCAGAGCTGTTCTGGAGACAACGAATATTAAGGCCCACATTCAATCTGTTTTGAGAAGCAAAATAAATCTATTGGTCTCAATTCAGCTGCATTGCCAAGGGTCATATCCACGTATTTATTACCAACAAACCTCAGGCCCTGTACATATTTGGCCTACGGTCCTTTCATAAGCCAGTGATGAGACAGGGCAGGGACCCCTCTTAGGGGCCTGTTAGGCACCCCCAGCATGGAAATAAAGGAAAATCTTGAGTGCCTTCAAGGGAAATTCCAGGCACCAGCGAGCTCTGAGAAGTAAATGAGCACCTTGATAAGCAGGAAGGTAACAGAAACCTAGAACAGCAGCCTGCGAGGAAGGTACAGCCTCCGAACGTTCGGTCCCTGCGGAAACCAAACCTAACATCTTGGTCTCCTCCTTGAGTTGTTTTTCAGAAACCTGGACCCCCGACAGAAGGAAGATGCCAACCACTGTCACGCAGACATCAGAGAAGATGAAACTGAGACCTGAACCCTGATTGCCTTTTTTTTTTGTTCCAAAATTCTTCCTGAGGGACCTGAAGAAAGTCACACCCACCAGCCAGAACTTAACCTTCCTTTCCGATGACCCCAAGCTTTTAGGCAAATCCTTAACTAACTGCAAATCAGAGAATGGACGAATACACCTATGACCTGCCGTCCTCCACTTCCAGATGTCCTGTCTTTTTAGGCCATGTATTAATTTGTGATTTTGCCTGTAGCTTCTGACTTCCCGAGATGTGCCCCTGCCTTTAAAAACTCTTGCATGCAAGCCAGTAAGGAGGTCAGGTCTCAAGTGGGAGTTGCCCAATTCTCTCTGCTTGGTGCCCTGCCAATAAATGCCCTCCTTTCTCTCGCTATGAAACCTTGGTGTGGATGCTCGGCCTTACTGTGCTGGGCCGAGCACAGTAAGTGGACCCCAGATGGGTTCAGTAACAGTGACAGAGAATAAGGAGAGAGGCTGGGGGACTCAGAGGCCAGGCCCCTGGTGCCTGGGACAGCTCCAGTGAGTGGGTGGCCAGAGGGACCTCCACTTTAGGGAAGGGGTAGCTGCTTCTCACCTACAGCTGGTGATAGCTTCCTTAGGACACAGGCTGTGGTTGTCAGATGCTTTTCAAAACTGTTTTTAAGAGAAAGAAAACTGGTCAGTTTTCACGTGAGACTGATTGGAGGGAAGGTGTCATGGCGTGAGGCCCAGAAAGCTTCCTTTTCGCTAGAACACCAGGGAGCATAGAATTCTGGACCCGGCTCCCTCCTCGAGAGCCATGCACCTGGTGGCCTGGTGCCTTCTGTGCCCTGGTTTCCACCTGCAGCCTGGAGAGGACGACAAGTACGTGGCCTGTGGGGCTGCCGTGAGGTTGGCATGAGATGAACATAGAAGTTCTCAGACAGCCCCAGGCCCTTTGTCAACACTGGGTAAAGTCAACAGAGGGTCCATTCCAGAAGGAAGTCAGCCCCGGCAGTGGTGCTGGCCAACTCGTAGAGACCCTGGATGTTCCCTTGCCACCCTGCACCCAGCAGCCCTGTGGCATCACATGGGCCCGAGCGATGGCCACAGGAAGTCCCTGGGGCAGGAAGGGCCAGACCCTGCGACCAGCTGCAGAAGGACAGGGCTCCAGGCCAGATGGAAGGGGCCGACGGCTGCTGCTAGCTGTGTGTGCCTGGACAGGGACGAATGGAGGCCCTACCTGTCGGACAAAATCCAGTGAGGCCCCCTTCATACACTTTGCAACTGGAGGGCGCACATGCTTAAAAAAAAAAAAAAAAAAAAAAAAAACTCTACGGCTGCTCCGATCCTACTGTTAACAATCAGAATTTGATAGACTGAATTTGTAATTGGCCAAAACAAACAAGCAACTGAACAAGCTCAATCACAGACCCACCCACGTCCCAAAAAGACTGGCAGGGCGGTCCGAACAAGCTCAATCACAGACCCATCCACATCCCGAAAAGACTGGCAGGCCGGTCCGAACAAGCTCAATCACAAATCCATCCATGTCCCGAAAAGATGGGCAGGCCGGTCCTCTTTCAGGAATTTTCACTTCCTGTGCTCACAGCCATGAGCTTCAGTGAAGAGCAAGGAATAGACGTGCTCCTAGGAGGCCCTAGGGCCACCTGCTGTAGGTCCCCAGGCGCCACTGAGAAACAAGACAGTGGGGCCCTGGAACTCTGCCCCAGCATGTCAGTGAGTCTTTGGAAGCCAGCGCAGAACTTTGCTAAGTGACTGCTCATGAAATGATTTTCCCCCTCATCACATTCATCTCCCTCCCATGACCTACTTCTGGTCTTTTGTAAGCCGGCACTTGTAGAACTAGGTCATGATGTGAGCGGGGCTTTGGCGATGGATGTTTTAATAGACTCCCCTTCGTCTAGGCCTTGGACCAGGTGACGCTTATTATGAAGTAGAAATGGGCAACCTGGAAGACGTATGGTGGATTGAAATGATCGGGTCCCACTGTCTCCCATGCAGGACAGTCCCCTCCCGGGCCTGGCTATAAGAACTCTCGGGGTTTCTTCTTTGAGAGTCACTGCCGCGGTTAACCCTTGAGAGACGACGAGCTGCTGAAGCGACTGCCCACACAGCCTTGATTAGAGAGTGTTCAGGGTCCGTGCCAAGCCACCGAGTGGCCCATGAACCTGGCTGCAGGACGGGAACCTCACCCGGGTTTACTACTCAGCATCCTTAAGAGCCAGCAAGTTCACCCACACCCCGGTAAACACACGGGCTTGATGACAGACCTTGCAGCCGAGGAATGGAGAATAAATCAGTGCGGATGGAGGGTGTCCTCGACCTACTGTGAAATCTCAGCATCCCAGCCGGCAAGCTTTGCAGTTCTCAGGGGCAGATAGAGGGAATGCTTTCTCTGTAGGGATCTTATCGGGAATGTAAGAATTTTCCAGATATTTATTCTACAGTATACCCATGAAAAAAATGAGTTTCACAATTTAGTGTATCAGTGCCCTCAGAGCAAGAAATTGACGCTGAGGACGAAGATACAGGCAGGCATCCGGGACGCCTTCATCTCAGGCAAAGTGATTAGCTCTGTTTCTGACGAGGCAGCTCGGAGGTCTCTCTAACATCTGCCGGACGCTTGCCAAGCATGAACATCTTCTCGTCTTTCTTTCTCTGGCTACAAAACGGCCACAAAGTTACTTAATGCATACACATATTTTATGATTCAGGAGCTTATTTGTAAAATGCTACAAATAGTCTTAAGTGGGTGTCGGGAAGGGCCCACTGCTGGTCAAAGCAGACAGAAGCTTCTTTGAGGATCTTTTTCTTGGTCGTTGCAGAGGGGGCATCCCCGAGTCTGCCGTCTAGTCTCAGTAGTTTGCTTTAGGGGAAGGACTTTTTAAAATGAATTCTGCATCGTGCTGAAACACACGAGAGTTTGTATGGCAGCGGGTGTAGAGCAGGGTCTTCCTGGCACAAACCATGGAGTTAGAGGGGCAGGAGGGGATCCAGACAAGGAAAGATGACTTCCAGGCCATGGCCTCAAATGTGGATTTCTAGGTCCTGGCGGTGTGCAGTGGGGCTGGCGTTCCCCAAGTGATTCTGACGTGCACACTGCTGGCTGTGGCACAGGTAGGTGATAATTCCGAAAGGCAAGGCCTGTCTACTCTATGGGTGACACAGTCCTGCTCCACTGCTATACATGTTGCCTTATTCATATACTTTGGATATTTGTCCCCACCAAATCTCATGTTAAATGGAATTGCCAGTGTTGGAGGGGCCTGGGAGGAGGTGTTTGGATCACAGGGGTGGGTCTGGCATGAATGCCGTGGGCCGTTCCCTTGGCAATGACTGAGCTCCTGCTCGGAGTTCTCAGGGACCTGGTTTTGTAAAGGTGTCAGACACCCACCCCCACCTTTCTCTCTCTCACTCCTGCTTTCATCATGAGACATGTCTGCCCCAGCCTCACCTTCAGCCATGACTGGAAGCTTCCTGAGGCCTCCCTTGAAGCTGAGCAGATACCTCTTTCCTTTATAAATTACCCAGTCTCAGGTATTTCTTTATAGCAATGCAAGAACAGCCTAATACAATTTTCGACCCACCTCTTCTAAATAATGGAGGACACACCTTCCCACCCCTGTAATATCCCAAGTAATCCCACCATGGGTCTTTAGCACCAAGCAGTCATGGGAGCTACCTGGTCCTCAGGTCGGTCATCATCCCTGGCACCCGTGGGCCATTCCTGGGTCAGTAGACAGTGCTGGCATTTTATGTGCAACGAACCTCTCTCTTTATGAGACCCCATCAGCCCAGCAGGCATGTGGGTGTTCTGACAGTAATGTGCCTGTCCAGCTCTTTGATACAGGCTAAGGCAGGGGTTGGCCAACTCCAGCTTCCACACAAACTCCCACGCACCACACATCTCCTCCAGATTCGGGGCTTGTGCCTTACATCACAATCCTCCTGGGCAAATTGAAACTCCACGGAATGTACTTTCTTGCCTCTCCCAGACACGCAGCACACACCTAGTACACATTCTCACGAGTGTCCTTTCCTGAGCTCCACGCAGCGGGAGTGCTGAAAGCATAGATGCTGTCGTACTGCAAATCACTAAATTTCCGGGTTGAAAATCTTTCTGATCAGATTTTCAAACAACTTTAAATGAGTAACACTCCACTGGAAAACATGCCCAGAGTTACAAAGGCTTTCAATAGGAACATTTCAAATGCTGACTGTAGATGCAGCTGATATTTACAGCTATCTCCAAACGACACGAACCCAGCCATTAGCTAAGTTTACAACTGATTTTAATGAGAACCTTCACCATATGGAAGAATCCCCCCACCCCTTTTCTCTCTTTCCCTCCTTTTTTACCCCTAAAATGTGAGGCTCTGCTCCATTACATCCTGAGATGCCAGCTGCATTGAGAGTTTGCAGCCGCCAGCATCTGCCAGTGGAAGTCTATCATTTTTCTGAGACTTTGATAAGGCAGGTGACCCCTGGACTGTGACATTGGACACCCAGAGCCTGTCCGCCAACTGGTGCGACCTCAGCCAAGTCTCGGAATTTCAGCCCCTTCTTCCCTTTCCATGATTGCCACTCCTGTCCCTAACTCCTCCCTCCTGCCTGGTCTGGCCTTCAGCCCTGGGGTGTGGGATAGCTGTGTGTGTACCTCTGGTCCTGGCATGATGGTCCTATCCCCTACTCTGGTACCCCCTCTTGCCATGCTGCTAGGGGGCTAGGAAGAACTTTCCCCTAGCTCCTCACGCATCATTCACATGCTGGTCTTCCCCTATGCCCGCCTCGAATGCCTCCTTCTCCAGGGAACCTAGCTTGATGCCCCCAACAAAGCAAGTGGCACTGATGCCCGTCTCACAGCCCACAGATCACCCACCTGCAGTCAGCAAATCATGCTTGCCCTTGCCCAGGCCTCACTTCTCTTGTGCTAATGTTCCCTGGGGCAGGAGATGAGTCCCTCCATGGGTGGATCCCTCTGTGGGCAGGAGGCATAGTTTGGGCACTGGCTGGTGGTGGGGCTCTGAGAGCTGGGGATTCTGCTTAGACACGGACAAGGTGATTTCCTCCATGCCCCAAGTCCTCGGCCGTCTCAGAGGACCAACCATGGACAGGCAGCTGGCTCTCCTGCTGCAGGATGCCACGGCCTTTGTGCCTGGGCCCACCCTACCATCTGCAGGGCTGTGGGGTTTGCTGTTCCAACCAGGCGCAGTGAACCTCACACCTCCGCCAAAGACTGGCTTAGAACCCAGGCAGGTCCGGGTCCATGCTGCATGTTCTGTGAAGGCCCGGGGCAAAGCCTGGGAGAGAGGCTGCTTCTGCCCTGAGGATGTCAACACAACAGCGGTGCTGTGGAGGCAGAGTGGGGAGCGGGTGGAACCCAGCTCTCTGATTCCTGAGCCACTCGCCAACCCAGCCAAGCCCGCCTTACCCTCTGGGCTCCAGGTGACAAGTCTGCATCATTTTTGTCCGGCCGTGTATGCCAGTAGAGGCTTCCATGCCGCTCGAGAGCAGGTGAAGAAACTACTCCAATCCCAGTGGCGACCCACGCTAAGCCAGGGAGTCCAGGTGGGACAGAGCCAGGTCTTCGCTGCCCTTCCCGAGGCCAGCCTGGCTTTCAGCACTGCTGTTTAGAAGCCACTGGGATGCCCCCTCCTGCCACCAGGTCCTCCTGAGCACGCACCCCGGTCTTGGCTCTCTCTCTATTGCAAACCCTGCCACAGCCTGCTCTGTCTCCCATCACAGTGGGTTCCGCCACTGTCCACCTGCTCTCCTCAGCGAGGAGCCCTTCCCAACCCAGGTGACCCAGCCTCAGTCATGAGCTTGTCATTAGCGAGCTCAGGGCTGACTGCACAGTCCTCAGTCAGCCAGCAGGATGGGGGTGGGGGCACCCGTGTGGCTGACAGTGTGTACAGGCATGAGAAGTGGCCCCAGTCACCGAGGACCAGCTTGTCACCTGGTGGGAACTTCTCCAGGCTGCTGTCCCACACGGTGAGCATTAAGACCCAACTCAACAGGGGGCACACGGGCTGCCTGGGACCTTCTGTGTTTTGCTACACAGAATCATTTGCATATTTACTTCCACTCTTAGGAGGAGGCAATGTTCTCTGACAGCATTTATTTACACACTGACTGTCTGATTGACCAAACACATTTTTAGGGACACAGGAAGGATGCTTACATTTGTACAACATTAAGGGAAAATGCACGCTGCAAACTTGAATGTCCAGCATGGTCTCACTCTGCACAGCAGTGTGTATGGAGGCAGCAGCATATGACCCCGTCCTGGCAGTGATGCCTTCCCTGCGTTGGAGTCATGGGTGGTTTAAATGACCTTGTTTATACGTTTTAAAGCAAACCTTTTACTTTAGAATAGTTTTAGATTTACAGAAAAATTGCAAAGAGCACAGAGAGATCCTGCCCTGTTTCCCCTGCTGTTCACATCTTCCCTCAGTACGGAACATTTGTTAGAATGAGTGTCAATACATTGTTATTAATGAAGTCCAGACTTCATTCAGATGGCCTTTGTTTTTCCCTAATGCCGCTTTTCCATCCCAGGATCCCACATGACATTGAGCTATCTGTGTCCTTGAACTCCTCTTGGCTGTGACGCTTTGTCAGATTTTCCTTGTTTTTGGTGACCTTGACGGTTTGTGTAGGTACCCCTTCCTTTTTTTTTTTTTTCCTAGAAAAACCATTTGTTTTTCTTAGAGTGAAAGCTAGTCCCTGAGACACAGTGAATCCCACCTGTATTGTGGGTTTTACTTAAAATTTCCTCCCGCAAAGCACAATTTCTAGGAAGAGCCACCTGGCCATGCACCGCTGGCCAGCAATCTCTCACGCTCCCTGAAAACCCTCCATCTCCATTTGGATTCCTGGCTTCCAATAAGAACTAAAAATAAACAAAATCTACTTACAAAGTAGCTGTTGAGTGAGCTAATTCAACACTGCATTATCTGAAGACGGTTATTATAATCAAGATGGCTGTGCCTTGTTCTAAAATCTCCTAATTATATGTCATACCAAAAGCTATTCTAGCTTTTAGAAAAATTACCTTTGGGGAAAATGTATATATTTATAAATGTCTGTTGTGTATATGTGTATATGTATTTATTTTTAGTTGTTGCATCTGACTCAAGAAACTACATTCTGGTAAAAAAAATCTCATCCATGTTGCAAACTCACTTAGGTAAACAAAATACTCAAAAGTCTCAAAATGGGGCATATTTCACTAAAGCTGCACTGTTGGAAAACCAGCATGGTTACGAGCCAGTGAGTCGAGTAATTTTAATTCTTCCAGCAGTCTGGGGCGTCCACAGCCTCATGTCTGAATAGGTGGACCTTGCTGTTTCTTTGCTCAAATCTAAGTATTCTGAAAACCTCCTGACCCACAAGGTTCACGGTTCCTTTCTCAACATTTAAACCCCTTCCCAGCACCGGCCTCCAGCCTCTGCTTTCTCCCAGCAGTTCCCATCCAGCATGAGTAAGACAGAGCAGGTCCCAGTGAATAGATCTCACCTTGAGATCCCCAAAAAGACTCTTGTGAGTTGCTGCTCTCATAATGTGCAGATCCACCTTACGCTAGAGTCAGCTCAGCCTTTTTCTCCCCCAGCTCCTGCAGGCAGACTCATCTGTATATGTAAATAAGGCAAAATGATTGGCACCTAGTAGGTACCATGTAAATATCCACTGAACTAATTATTTGATACAATTAATTCTCTGACACAATTCTGCCCAACTTGCAGAGTTGCCAAAATAAAAGCTTAATCCTTAAGGGAGAAAGAAAAAATAATCACGTGGATACAATGTAACGTATTCAGTAGCGAGTTCTTCAAATTTCTTTCACCAAATAGATCCCAGAGAACCAGATCACCAATGGCAGGAAGCATGAACTGAAGAAATTCATGCAACCAAACTGTTTAAACTTTACATTGCAGTCGTAATGTTTCGAGTTTAAGGCTGAGCTGTTACTGTAACTGGATTTTAAGGACAGGGAATTGTCTAGAGTTTTGCTTTTTGCTTGCACCACATACGCAGAGAAGAGGCACCAGCGTCTTTGCTTTCCATCAAATGCAGACGTTTCTGAACTGGTCATTTTGGGAAAGACACATTTCTGTCACAGTGTGTCACACACACTGTTTACTCCCCTTGATGTAAATATTTAATGCAAATAATAAAGTCACTTTGGTTTTGTTGTTCTCCATATTCAGAATTCTTATGGGGAGCCAATGACTCTCAAATCCCATCCGTGTGAGATTAATTTATGATACTTGAGCTGCATTCGTCTAATTCAACTACCATGTTTTGGTACCATCTCCAGACTTCTAATGGGCCTGGCGGACTCCTGCATGTCTGAATTTCTTTCTCAACACATCAACAGAGATTTTCCACTTTTGTTAATAGGGAAGATTTAATGAAGAATGGAAACACCACGTGAACCTTTGCATACTACGAGTCAGTTGATAGACAAGCAAACGTGAGGACTGGACTTCCCTAAAAACACACGAGAACATTAGCATCTTGGGAGTGAAGACTCTCATGTGCCAATTCTTTCCATCTTTCTTTTTCCCACCAACCTGCACGGAGCGTCTGTGGCACGCCAGGCAGCAGGTCAAGCATGGGGTCAGGGGTCAATCATGGACTACCTGGGAAAGAGCAAAAGCAGCCACACCCATGCCCCCTTGGCCCCTGGCACAGACCTTCCTAAGCAACGGCTGAGCGGCACACAAGCGTTAAGAAGGGCACTTTCCCCCTGGTCCGTGTTGACACTGGGGCCACTTGCACAGTCCTAAAGCTGAGTGCCAGCCCCCTTCACCTGCAGTGCTAATTTCTCACCTTATGATCACAGGCTGCAAAGACAAAAGGAAGAAACGCCCTCAGAACCTTTCACTCCTGAACTTAACACTACGTTCCCATTGACTGGATTCCAAAGTGGGCCATCCTCAAGCTACGCCTAACTCCCAGAAATGCTCTGAAACATTCTGAATCTGCGTTTGGAGGGTTTAGGGCTCATTTCCAGCCACCCTCCAGAATGATGGCGCCCCGCTCTCCTGCTCGTCTTCAGTTAACTCTTTAGGCACCACCTTGCTGCAAACGTTGAAACACCCCACACTGAACCAAATCTGCCCAATGACCCTCGCTGGCATCATCTACCTCCCTTCCCACACATGAGTGAAAGCAGATGTGGATTTGAAAATAATCCCTAGGAGGAAAAGAGCCCACAGCCCTACATCTTGAGGAAAATGTTAGACAAACAATGAACACTGAGCTGGGTGATCAGAGAGAAACACCCTCCCCCACACTCGGAGGCTCTGGTGGCCTGCCTTGGCTGCATCATCTTTTATTTTCCCCATTAAATCAGACACTTCTTCTAAATCAAGCCCTTGGGGAGGACACTGCCGCGCCTGTGAGTGTGGAAGCGGGGCGTGTGTTTTCTGACCGACTCGGTGCTGAGATCAAGGGCAGTGCCACTACACACAGCCGTCAGGAAAGAGTCCATGTAACTGTTCTGGTACCAATTTAGGCCATGAGCCAGGTTCGCAGGTACCAGAGATGCTGTCACTTCAAAGTCCAGATTGTGCCTGACATGCAGGTGAGGCTGGGTTTTTAACGAGGGCTGGAGCCTGGATCCTCTGCTCCGCTGAAAAGCAGCCACACACGTGTCTGCACCTAGATGAACGCGGTCGGGACGGAACGGCTCCACTGTCTATGGTGGCATCTTGGGCAGTCACAACCTCTACGGGCTTCAAAAGCCCCCTCAGTTGAGAACCTCTGGGTTAAAGGAAGAGAAGGCCCAGGGTATCACCACAAACACCCCACCTCTGTCTAAGGTCATGTTTAAGGAACCATCCCAAGCATCATTTTAGTAGATGTGTCCCTGGAGACAGTGAGAAAAAACACAGTCTGAACATCTGAGTATCTAATAGGCCTCCTTGAG
The DNA here is from genome assembly GCA_004027835.1 of Alouatta palliata. Classification (NCBI taxonomy): domain Eukaryota; kingdom Metazoa; phylum Chordata; class Mammalia; order Primates; family Atelidae; genus Alouatta; species Alouatta palliata. Next base: position 35,678 of record PVKV010018962.1, read on the forward strand.
AGAGGGACCTCCTGGATTTCAGGGTCAGCCAGCCTCAGCCATAGGAAAACGTGGGCAGCCCAGAGCGCAGCAGAGGCTCACGCTCCAGTGTGTGGCTGGCCACGAAGCCAGCCTGTGAGAACAGGCTCCAGTCTTCAGTATCACCTGCAGGATCTGAGGCACAGAGCTCTGAATCCTGGGATCTGAACACTCTCCAAGAAAGTTGCAAATAGTGAGGTCCTTGTTCCTAAGACAGGCGTGCCTCAGTCCAACAACAGGCCATGGGGAAGGCCACCACAGCCCAGGGATGGCGACTGGGAAGGGAGCGTATCTCAGGTCCCTACAGAAAACCGGACCACAGAAGGCCTCCTTGGCCGACCTGCTCATGTTCTTCTTCTCCCCCCACAGGGTGAGCCAAAAACACACAGAGTTCAGACGGCAAAACTGCCTTCACACTGGGAGAATAATGCCAGTACTCAGATGAAATTCAAAAGAAAACTGTGTCCTACTGTACCCACAGACTTGACATGGTGAATAACATTGAATACAAATTGTTCAATAAACAATAATTATGTAATTTGTACCATTGTTCAATGATAATTTGTTTAATGATAAATAAGAGAATGTGGCTCATTCTACATTGGATTCAATTACCCTAAAGCCAAAAGCTATGCCCCGAATTCAAGGTAAAGTATGACCTATGTCCTTATGACATATGACCGCTAACATATGACCTACGTCCTTCTATGAGACTTGAGGCGATTTAGGGTAAGTGACGACCCTACCCCAACATTCAGGACACACTTACTCGTCAGCATTCATGATCTCAAATACTCCACTCATGCAGGAAAAACATCTGGGCTGCTTTTTCTGAAGAAATTTTCTATTCACTTGTAGTCATGCTGGCTGATTATCTTACTCTTACAACCTCTTTTCCTATTTTCCTTTGTCCTTTTTTCAAAGCAAGTCCTCCATATTTGCAATGTGGAGCAACCGACTGAGATCTGCTCAATACCTGCCTGACTCACTTTGCTCCACCTGCAACTCTGAACGGACACATTTCCTGTTGGCCCTGTTGAGCTTCTTCTCTTTCCAAAGGACCTCACCCTGATCATGTATGTCCCGTTTCTTAGAGCCAGCTGTTCCATCCACAAACACCCCAGGACATCTGAGCCCAACCCCATGCAAGGGGCCTCCTGTCCAATTCTTATCAAGGTCTTGCTGGGAAGAGCACTGCTCACAGTATTTATAACTTGTCTATTTTTCGAGGCATTCTAGGTCCTCCCTGGGATTCAATCAAGCCAATAAATGAAAATTCATTTAGGCATAATCATCTTTGGTGCAGAAATGCTCACGGTGAGCGACACTTCGATGCGATCCCACTGTTTTAGTAAATTAATTGACCCAAACAACCACAAAGAACCCTCCACTGTGTTTTCTCCAGAAATATTAAGAATGTGGTTTAATATATTATTTGATGTCTGCAATATACGAGCCGCAGTATAGAATAATTCTCATGGAATAAGCTAGTTCTGGTAAGAGTAATTTCTGCCAGTAACAAAAAAGAGAATAAAGGTGGTTTCTCCTTCATGACGTTGGTGACTGTTTTGAGTGCTTTTATTTTCCTCTATCCTTTGGACACCAGGAAGCTCACAGTCATACAGGAGTCTCAGCAACACTGACAAATTGTGCAGTTCCAGGGTTAGAGGGAAGATTTTCACAGATGAACAGCAGCAAAGGGAACATTTCTTAACCACACAACCACAGACAATGTGCCATTTGGAACTCCTCTTTCAGTGAGCTGGAAAAATAATCTCTAGCTATGTATTCTTAGCATTTTCTTTAACCCAAAACACTTCCTGAACCAGCGGCATACACCAGAAGAACAACCTTCGCCTCACCAGAGGCCAGTCCCAGGACAACCCTGGGAAACAGAAAGCAAACTCCCGGAAAATGGTAGAGATTTAGAGATGGAAGCTTCCAGGTTACACTCAGGAAAAAAGAGACACACTAGACCACCAAGTTGCCAAGATGGGAAAAGCACCTCACAGTGGGAGGAGGTTTTAAGGTTCCCATTGAAATTCCGTGTTCTATCTCATTTGGGCCTTGCAGATGCTGCATTGAAGCAGAGCTTCACCATTTTCTATGATGGTTTCTCAGGTTAGATCATCCATGTCAACTGCTTTTCTTCTGGTTCACTGCTTAGCGACCTCATCCCCTCCCGCAACTTCATTTGCACAAGTTTGACCAGGAAAGACGATGCAATGCCATCAGTCTAGAAAACCGTGACCCGCAGCCCCCACAGCCCCACTGAAGGGCATTGGCCTGGGCTAACGTGCCCACTCAGTTCCTCTTACTTTACACGGGGTCTTCACTCAGGCATCCTCAGAGGAGCCGGGGAGTGGAGAACACGTTCTTGCAGGCGCAGCAGGTATGTACAAAGACAAGCATGTCCAGCGTTTGCACCAGAGTCACTTACCTAGAAAGAAGGGAACAGAAAAGTTTCATTAGTTGAGTCTGGTGGTTCATCCCATAATGAGTGACTCCCTAATGAATGGTGGAGACAGAGGCAGGGTGGCACTCGTGGAGACAGTGAGTATTCTGGTGCCCTCTGTTAGTTTGCAGGGCATGGCAAGCTTTCCAGAACACGCTCCTTCTGCATGGCCTTTGAGCCTGACCACGGCTCTGCTGGGCAACCGGTGTCAGCGTCTCTGGGCTGCAGAGATGCAGGCCCAAAGGTTTTGAGATTCTGCAAGGATAGGGGCAGAGACAGCAGCAGCCCTCTTCGCTCAGCCAGGTCTTGTTCCAGCTGCACCGCTCACCTAATAAATGATTCCCACCTGCACTCTCCATCAGGTAGGGAGCCAGGTAAACCCCGACACTTCTCAGCATTGCCCAAGTAGGCCACACTCCATTTGTCTCCGTCTCCCCAAGGCTCTCTCTTTCCACCCCTCTCTAGCCGCTCTTCTGCACGGAAGCCAGACATAATGTATTAGCTGAATTATTGCAAGCTGCAGGCTTCAAGGAATGATTGCCATTTAAACTATGAAGCTCTAAACATCAGATAAGGAGACTGGAGGTGGCGGCACCTCCCCCAGCCCGAGTCTATCGAAGCTCAGAGCAGGGGCCGATGTGGCCTGTTCTGGGGTCTACAGAAACGTAATTCTGGTCCTAACCACAGAAGACCTTGGAAATCATGAACTGTTGGAGAAGAACATTCTCTCCTCTCCATTTCATCTGGGCCATTCCCAGGGGCCTGCCTGCTGTGCACACAGGAATGACACGATGTGGAGGAGAGACATACTTAGCACACCACTGCACAGAGAGCCGAGTGCCCCAGGAACTTGAAGAGTTTGCATTTCTGGCCTCCACACTAAGAGTGGGCATCTGGGCCTGAGGGCATGCCCACATTGGAGGCTGGATGTCCCCCGAGGGCGTTGCCTGAATTGGACGCTGGATGTCCCCCGAGGGCGTGCCTACATTGGAGGCTGGATGTCCCCCTGATGGTGTGCCTGCATTGAGTGCTGGATGTCCCCTGAGGGTGTGCCCACATTGCAGGCTAAATGTCCCCTGAGGGTGTGCCGATATTGGAGGCTGGATGTCCTCCGAGGGCATGCCCACATTGGGGACTGGATGTCCTCCGAGGGTGTGCCCACATTGGAGGCTAGATGTCCCCCGAGGGTGTGCCCACATTGGGGACTGGATGTCCTCCAAGGGCGTGCCCACATTGGGGACTGGATGTCCTCCGAGGGTGTGCCCACATTGGAGGCTAGATGTCCCCCGAGGGTGTGCCGACATTGGGGACTGGATGTTCTCCAAGGGTGTGCCCACATTGGAAGCTGGATGTCCCCATGATGGTGTGCCCGCATTGGGTGCTGGATGTCCTCCTGAGGGCATGCCCACAATGGAGGCTGGATGTGCCCCTGAGGGCATGCCCACATTGGAGGCTAGATGTGCCCCTGAGGGTGTGCCCGCATTGAAGGCTGGATGTCCCCTGACGGTTGGCCCACATTGGGTGCTGGATGTCCCCCTGACAGTGTGCCCCCATTGGGGATTGGACGTCCCCAGTGCCAGTTCAACCTCAAGGCTCGTTCTGGATCTGGGCTGTGAGGCTGTAGGTCAAGTGCTTGACAGGCCAGCGATAAGAAGGAAACAGGATTTATAAAGACTAAAGACTAAGTATTAACATGTACAGAAGACACTTCTGCCTAAAGCTGCAGAGACAGCTCCTCTTCCCATCAGTTAACAGCCCGACTTTCATGCGAACACCAGCTTATGCTACGCGGGTGTCTGCACCTCCCAGAGGTCTGCTCCTCTCCATGTCTTGAGAGGAAAGAGCACCCCTTGCAAAGTGCAGGCATTGCCTGCCTTCTGTGTCTTCCCAATATTCCTGGTTACTCAAGTCTCTTCGCAGTGAGCTGCAGGGCCTGAGACGCTCGAGGTCAGCACAGGCAGCCGCCCAGGTGCGAAGCCGCTGCGTTTCCTTTCTCTCCACATCGTGATGTGGAATTGTAATGAGCGAGTACTGGGGACTCTGCTCCCAAACAGGCATCTGAATTCGGACTGCAATTCCGAACGCGAGTGAGCAATGGCTCCATGATTGGTGATTACTGTGCACACACCTGCCTCGGTGCCCATCTTTTATCACCACCGTGTATTCTCTGAAAAATTTAATTTAATTTCCATTTCCTAGTGTAGAACTATGATGATACTTTCATTATTTAACAAACACAACAGTCGTGTGAATGTGTTACGGATACGCAGGAACATCCCGAGGCCAGGGGACGCCCTGGTCCTTCGGTTGGGCCACTGCCTCCTGGCTGAGGACACCACAGTGATTCCAATGTGGAAGTGACAGCCTTGCACCCAGGGCCATTGTCATAGCAACGAGAGTCACCATAAAACTAAGAATAATAGTTCTCATGGCCCAGCCCACAACTCAGGGACACGTAAGCTGTGCCCGTGCCTCCTGGGTGCTCTGCATGATGGCTCCACTGACCCTTCCAGCCACAGACAGAATCGACACCATATCTGGGGAGAAGAAAACAAGGTTCCATGGTACAGGTGGGGGGCGGCAGGAGCACTCAGAGGCACTCAGAGGGTGCAGATGAATTCAGGGTCTCCTCATCGTCCCCAAAGCCTCGCTCGTAAGCCCTGCTCCTGGTGTCTACTCCGCACAGAGGTGAGGAGCTCACGGTGGATGCCCCTGTGTTCCCGCCCTTGTGGGATGGCAGGTGGCACCAGCCTGCATTTGTGGGCCAAGATCTGTCATGTGTCCACAGGCTGAGGTCTATATTCTGGCTTGGAGCCTTCCTCCCTGTGTGACCTCGGGGACACTGTCTAAAGCATGAAGGCCCAGTTAGATAAAAAAGTGGCCCACAAAAAACCCTGAGTCCCCCAGCATACCCATGCTGGCCTTCTTTAAAGTAGGGTAGAAGGGAGGTGCTGAGAATGAAGTCACAGCTGCCATTCATTGAATGCTTGTTCTGACCAGGCACACCTGCACCCCAGTCCCACATGACCTTCAACAGGTCAGAGCAGGAGGCACTGCTATCCTTCCAGGTGGGGAAACTGAGGTGGGGGGGAGGTGAAATAACCTGGCCAGAGTGAGCAGCGAGAGGGTCCGGGGATATGCCCCCAGTCCAGACACTCGTAACTGCCTGACACTGAGGACTAGTGGGCAAAGCCACCCATTGGCTTCCCCGAACAGGGGTCCAGGAGCCACAAAAACAGAATCACAGAGGACTGTGAGGACCACTGTAAGCACAGAAATCTCCCCCCATCTAGCCTGGAGGCTGAATGGCCTGTGAGTGACAATACGCCCCCCTCTACCACTTAAGGTTCAGGACGCATGGGGTTCTATTCTCTCCTGGAGGGAAACTCACTCCAAGGAGAGAAGTTGGGGCTGGACGCCAGTTTCACTCATCCTGTACAGACGACAACTGGAGTAAAGGGCTAGGGCAAAGCATCCAACCCACGGCCCGCAGACCACATGTGGCCTGGGACGGCTTTGAACGTGGCCCAACACAAATTTGTAACTTTCTTAAAACATTATATTTTTCTTGCGATTTTTTGTTTTTAGCTCATTAGCTATTGTTAGTGTATTTTATGTGTGGCCCAAGACAATTCCTCTTCCAATGTGGCCCAGGGACGCCAAAAGATTGGAGCACCCTGGAGAGAGATTCTGGAGATCTGGTTAAACCATGTGGGTTTTTTGGGAGGTCCTCCTGTGGCCATTCAAGGTTTACCTGCAGAGTGTAACGGAGAAGGAGGGTCACTGTGTGGTCCTGGGAGTGCATCTTCAAATTCAATGTTATTTTTACATTAGGAATGGATTTTTAAAAATTTAGCAGTGATTAGACAGTTCTCAAAGATGTAGCTGGAAGCTGGAGCCATGTGTCCCTAATCTGAGTGGGTACAGCATAATTGATTACACTATCAATACAGTCACATGGTAGAAAGAGTTTCAGTGTATACTGTGCCTCTGAGCTACAACATTCTGAAACTCCTTTTTCAGTTAACTGGAAAATCAACCGTCCAATCAGCAGGAACACTTCACTGGTCTCCTTTATTTGTGCATCTGATCAGGTCTTCACAAGCTGCAGCCTTTTTTTTGAAACAACAAAGAAACCAAACCTTTCTGTAGCCTGTGCTGTAATCCCTAGAAACATAGTGCAGAGAGGCAGAGCTAAAAATCCAATAGCTAAACTAAAATAGAGTTCTAAAACAAATTAATCAACATAAGAAAGGAGAGAAAGAGGAAAAGAGACATCACAGAGCAGAGTGAACAAAAACGCAAATAGGAGGGTTAAACCCGACTCCACCCCCACCAGCAACATTCCAGAAAGTACCAGGAATCCCATTACAAGGGAAGGGTTATCAAAAAGGATGAGGAAAAAAAATCAGGGTTCAAAGACATGCTGCTCACAAGAGACACGCTGTGAACACACAGGCAGGTGGAGAGTCAAAAGCTGAAAAATACGCAGCATGCCAACGGCGAGCCTAAGAGGCTTATTCACAACCGACGTGAACATTGGATAAGAGAGACTTAAGGCAATACCTTTCACCTGGAAAAAACAAAAAAACAAAACAAAACAAAAACACTCAGAACCAAAAAAACCACCTGCCCACAAGAAGATTTGCACAAGAATGTTCTCAGCAGCTTCACTCATAACAGCCCAAGTTGCTTGCAGTGTTTTCATTGGAAGAGGCAGAACCAACATCAAACCAAGCAGAACACAGCACATCCAGAGAATGCAGCACATCCACAGAATGCAGCACAGCCAGAGAACGTGGCACAGCTGGAGAATGCGGCACAGCCAGAGAGCGTGGCACACTCGGAGAACACGGCACAGCCAGAGAACGTGGCACAGCCAGGGAACGCGGTACACCCGGAGAACGCGGCACACCCGGAGAACGCGGCACACCTGGAGAATGCGGCACAGCCAGAGAACGTGGTACACCCGGAGAACGCGGCACAGCCGGAGAACGCGGCACACCCGGAGAACATGGCACACCCGGAGAACGCAGCACACCCGGAGAACACGGCACAGCCGGAGAACGCAGCACACCCGGAGAACGCGGCACAGCCAGAGAACGGGGCACACCCGGAGAACATGGCACACCCGGAGAACGCAGCACACCCGGAGAACACGGCACAGCCGGAGAACGCAGCACACCCGGAGAACGCGGCACAGCCAGAGAACGGGGCACACCCGGAGAACATGGCACACCCGGAGAA
>PVKV010018963.1:0-43393 GCA_004027835.1 Alouatta palliata
TAGAACTCAGAATTCAGAAACTAACTCAGAACCGCACAGCTTCATGGAAACTGAACAACTGGCTCTTGAATGTTGACTGGATAAACAATGAAATGAAGGCAGAAATAAAGACGTTCTTTGAAATCAATGAGAATGAAGACACAACATACCAGAATCTCTGGGACACATTCAAAGCAGTCTCTAGAGGAAAATATATAGTTTGTACATTTTTTAACACTAAAGTGTTTAGAATTTAGTATCCATTTAAAATAATCTGAAGAAATTTACACTATAATTCAGCATTTGAGCAAAAATTACTGTGTATACTGAAAGTTCCAGGAAAAGTACAGTGATTAATTTGATATGATAGAAGAAAATATTTGTCTTGAGAGAAATAAGCCTAATTCTTGCAAAGCAACACATAGGAAAATAAAAGTACTCAAGAAAAGAACCTTATAAAGAGGTGAGGCTAAATTTTGTTATTGAGCTACATGCATAAGGCTTGTCTAACAAATATTAAGCAAAGCAACAGAAGGTAGGTAAATTGACAATGAAAAGTAAAAACTTTTATTCATTGTACAGAACTATCTTTATAGGGTATCAAATATCAATTTTTCAGAAACTTTGTGCTTACTTTAAACAGAAGCTATTTAACTTCCAGTGACATTCAGTTCAAATGAGAAAAAAAGAAATATATCTGTGTCATAGTTTAATGAAATGTTTTTGTGTCTTAGAGGTATATAAATATGACAAAATATCTCACATTATATGCCATTTGTATTTAATGAACTATGGTAATAAAATTACAGTTAAATATAGAAAAAATAGATTAAAGCAAGATTTTATAAGACATTTATTAAGCTGCCACTTTTATTTCCTTTTTTTGTAGTTTCCAACAATGTTATAAGCCACCATTATTGCTACAATCAGTTGAAGCATTGTGGTAATCTCTGTATATTCATTACCTCTTTTAGTATTTGCACCAAGGCAAATATTATTAACCACAATTTACGGATTAAAAATTCAAGACAGGGAGAATGTTTATTATAGCTTGGAAGTGACAGAGCCAGGTGGAAACCTAAAACCTGTGCTGTTGCTCACTGCCTCTCAATCAAATTATTAATGGTTTTAAGTGAGCATTCCTTGTACCCTCCTGCTTAGAAGCCAACCAATAGTAGGCATATTTAGAACAAGCTAGCTTCCAGACTTTAATGTGTTTGTTGGTTTTTATCTTTAATCATTACAGTCTAAGTAGATTACTATGCTGGTCAACTCTTTGTTTGCTCTCCGATCCATGACCCAGCCTGCCACTGTTTTTCTTTAGATTGCAAGAGGCTACATTTGCCATTCTCATGTTCCCTTTGATTTTTCAGGGATGCTATGGCAGAGGATTGAGGGAGGAGGCAGGAAAAACACCTAAGAAAGCTTCACCAGAGATCCTTCTCCACCACAAACAATGCTCTTGTTCAATTTTTCCATGAACTTTTGGAAGTCTCCTCATACAACTTAGCTTCTCCCCTACCAAAGGGATTCACTAATTCGAACCTACTCTATCACAGGAAGATATTCAATAATAATTAGTATTAATTTCATTTTTTCCTACTTATTATACCTTTGCATTATCTTTATCTCATTTGATTCTCAAAATATATTTGCCTTACAGTGAAGCTTATAGGGTCACCGTGACATTCCTATACAAATGTTGATAGGAGATGGCAGCATGAAGCCTCATTTCCTCTGTCAACTTACTTTGAATTTCATCATTTTTCAACTAGCCTTATGAATCCTACATACAGATCAGTAGATCTCTTATACCAAAGTACCTCGAATGTTTGATAAAAAGCTTCCCAGACTCTACCCTAAAAACTGTTAAATAAAACTTTCAGGATGAAATGCTAGAAACTACATTTCTAACAGTCCTTGAGTGACTCTGACCAATTTGAAAACCACCACTAAACCTGTCTGCTCTCAGAGTGAGAAAAGGACTCTGTGTTTTTTATAAATGAAACAGAAAACTGATATTCTTAATGTCTTAATGTATTGTGTGCTTTAGACCAGTGTTCTATAAAAGAGAAACATTTTGTTCCAAACCTCACTTGAAAAAATAATAAATTGATAAAAATATTTTTAACTAAACTCCATTCTTAGGAGTTTAGTTAATTTGCGTACTAATTTCCATACAGTTTTAGAAAGTTATTTGGACAAAAACATGTGAGTATTTTCCTTAGACACATTCTTATCACGCTGATAGATTCTTTCTCATGTATTTATTGGTGGTTATAGTCAGAAAGAGTGTTATGTTTGCAGATGTGGAAAGTATCTTAAATTTTCTTCATTCAGACTTAATGATGTTTGCCAGTTGGCTTTTCCCTTCTAGAATGTATGTAGATTTTTTATATTTTCACAAAGGAGAACTTTTGGAATGTAACACTTTAAAAATGATATCAAGTTGCTCTCCTTGAAACACTGTCCTGCTTTTTATTGTATTTATTTTATGATATTATAATATGACTACAATTTCAATATTTTAAATGCATCTATTAACCATTAAAAGACACTATCATAGTCATTTTCTTTAGAAAACAGAAATGAGTCTACTCATCTAATTATTTGGTGAAGACAGTTTCTTAAAATACCATCAGGACAAAGTAGTTAGCAAGTACTTAAGTTTATGCGGTTTTCAAGTTCTTAATACTTAAGAGTGAAGTAAGTAAAGAAATAATGAAGATCAGAAAAAATGTAGTTTTCTAAGTAAAATAAGGTATATATACATTACAGAAATGTCTCCCCACGTATCATACCAAAAATACATATACATTAAAATTTAAAAATATTAATTACCAGAAAGTCATATTAAAGATTGAATACACAGTCCATGTGCTAATATTAGGACTTGGGTATAAGGCATATATTTATAGACTTTGAAAAAAAATCAGAAGCACCATAGTGAATTCATTACTCTAGTCAATATTGCATATGCTATAGTAGGAAAGAACATTTTAACAAAGGCTTTTAAGATTTAAAATTACATATAAATGATAATTATTTTCATGGTCATGCTAATCAAGTCTAGATTAGCAAGATCATTAGAGTAATATCTGTCCTGACCAGAACAGAAAATTATTCCAAAAGTCATCATTTGAACCTGGGCACGTTTTTTCTTTTCTCTTAGCTGTTGCTGTCTCCTAGGTGAAGGATTGTGCCAAGGTCACCCTGGAGATAATTTATCCTGAAGTCTGAGCACTACTAGTGGGTATTTTTTCTCTTGACCCCAAGTACTTCATTTTCAGCAGAACTTGAAGGATAATAAGAAGACTTTCCCAAGGTTGGAATCAATAATAGATACAGTAAGAAAGCTGACTTCTGGAGCGGTGGCTGTATCACATATGATACCATTTTGCTACTTTTGTGACAGGTCTTCAGTCCTTTTAAAGAACTCTGTAAATACAAAATACATAACATATTAACTCAGGGATGAAAAACTCTTTCATGATCTGTGACCTTGGACAAAATGCAAAGATTGGAATAGATAGTTTTGAAGGTTCTTTCTGGCTCTGGAAAACTATGATTCTATAACTTACTCTCAAAGTGTGCGAGTAACCCCAGAAAACATCTCAGAGGAAAACTCCGAGAGTAAGACTGACTTGTTAGGAGCTTCCAAAAGTGACTGGAGTATTAAAATTAAATGAAAAGCTTCTTGGGCTCATATTGAGTTTTTTAAATTGAAGACCCTCTTTGAGGTTGCATATCTGCTTCATGAGACATTGAACAACGTGTTTCCTCTGGCTTGTGTAGTTATAGAGAAATCAGCTGCTTCTTTCCTCCTTCCCTCACCCTTCCTTTCAGCCTTTTTTCTCTCTTTAATTCCAATCAATAGCTATCATTTTTTTCTTTTACTTAGTATGTTAGAAAAACATATCTGAGGATTTCCAGTATATTTTCAAAGCTAATTCTTTATTGCAGAAGAACATGAATTCTTTCTTAGGTGGAGACTTAATTTAAGTCTTTCCTGTCTCCAGATGCTTAGGTTGTTGCCCTAGTAGGTGTTAAGTTACTCTCATGTAGCATTCAGTTAAGAAGGCACAAAACACTTGCCAATAGCAGTGTTGTTTGTTGTGAGGTTGGATGACAATGTGAAACAGCCTAAGTCACTTACATACACTGTGCACCTTGTTTTGGCCATGGCTTGGCCATGGCATTTCAGACAAATGCCAGACCTATATGCTTATACTTACCTGGCAATTGGTCTATTTTTTTTTCCTTAAAAACTGTAGATTTTCCAATCGTACTATGCTGGTGGGAGCTTTGAAAAACATCTTGGCAGCACTGCCTGACTCATATTTTGACTTATTTCGTGTTGTTAGATATTTTTGATCATATTTGGGATTTATCAATTTAATTTATCTCACCTTGACAACAGCATCCATGCTAACTGAAATGATTTCTAACAATGTTTTGCTGATCCCTGTAATTGCTGAATGAGAATAAAGACGCTGTAGTACGTGGCAGCATTTCTCATCTGTGAGGCTTACATTTTGAGTTTGAGATCCCCCTAACAGCTCCTCACCAGTGTGATTTTTATTGGAGCCAGATTTTGCTTCTCTCATAAGATCAGTTTTGCATGATCATTTCTTGTCATTAACATGTTTAGAGATTCAGAAAAATTATTCTTTATTATTATAGAGTGCTGTAAAATAGAGCTTTGCATTTTAAAACTGATTATGAGACTCATGATTCTTGAACATGATACGTTGTGGTTGACTTTGATCCAAGGGAATCTCCCTGGTAAGTTGATCTTGTAGTTAAGGTCTAGAGGCTCAAAGCCCAGTAATGATAAATCCATTTTTCACAGAATACTAGGCTAAAATAATGTAGTGCTGAAGCTCAGGAAACAAGCATGATAGTCCCCTTATAAACCTTCTGTCTTTTACTCTGTGCAGGACTTCCAATTATCTAGACAAGAAAATTAATTTCTCCACAGTGTTTCTCCCCACTTTTCAGTAAAAAAGTGGCATTCCTTTTGTGTGACCTGTTTGATGTTACAGCATTGCTACAAAATATCACTACTTTCTGTCTAGAGAAAATGTCAATTACTCAAAGCATTCATCTTTTTTTTAAATGTCTTTCAGACTTCGTTTGTACAGCAAAAAGTCAAGTGGTGATTCAGTTTACATGGTCTATTGAATTGATATTCAGACAGCCGAACAAGATAATTCATGGCCTAAATTTGCTAATTGAATCAACTTATTTGTTAACTGTCATTTATTTATTTATTTATTATTTTACTATTCACATGAAATTTAGGAATTCTGCTCATAAACTATCTTTCAGTCTTTTTTACCCTTTTCCAATTCGTTTGCCAGGTTTTCATGTGTGGGTCTGTTTCTGGGCTAGGTCTTTCAGTCTGGTAGTCTATTTGTGATTTCTGTGCTGACAACACAATTTGTAATAGACTTATAATAAGTCGTTATACCTTATGTAGAAAGATCATCTACACTGCCCTTCTTTAGCAATGCCTTGGCTTTCTTGACCCTTTGCTTTCCATATAAATATTGAAATCAACATGTCAAGTTCTCCAAACCTCCTGTTGAGATATTTGTTGATATTATATTTACCTTGATGGGTATTATATTTTGGAATAATTGGGATATTCATATTATTTAATGTTTTAATAATTGAGCATGTCATAGCTATTCATTTATTTAGATCTTCTAAAATTTATGTCTAATTTGATTTCTTTTTTCTCTAACGGCCTTATATATTCTTTATTTTTCTCTGTTACTGTCTTTGCTTGTGGTTGGGGGATTTTTTTCTAGTAGGCTATTTTGATTTTGTGCTACAAATTTTTGTGTATCTATTACAGATTTTTACTTTTGGTTACCATGAGGCTTACAAAAAATATCTTATAGTTACAACAGGCTATTCTATACTGATAACAACTTAACATTGACTGCAAAGAAAGTATCAAAAACAAACTCTACACTTTAACACCATCCTCTGTTACGCTTTGACTTCTGATGTTTTTCTTTGCCTATATCTTAACCAATTTTTATAGTTTTATTGTTTTTAATAGTTTTGCATTTTAGTCTATTTTTTTAGAGATGGGGTTCCTGTCTGTTGCACATGCTGGAGTACAGTGGTGCCATCACAGCTCACAGCAGCCTTGAACTCCTGGTCTCAAAAAACCCTCCCATTTCAGCCTTCCGTGTAGGTAAGAGTACAGGTGCATAGCAGCATGACTTGCTAATTATTTTACTTTTTTGTAGAGATGAGGTCTTACTATGTTTCCGAGACTGGTCACCAACTCCTAGGCTGAAGCAATCCTCCTGCCTTGGCCTGCCAAATCACTGGGCTTACAGGTGTGAGCCATCATGCCTGGTTTCTTTTAGTTTTAATATTTAAAATAAAAGTGGTTTATTTATCATAGTTACATTATTATTTTGAATTTGCCTGTTTTCTTTCTTTGACCAGTGAGTTTTTTACCTTTAGATTTTTTGTTTGTTTGTTGTGTGTCAGCATCTATTTGTTTCTGATTGAAAAGCTCTCTTTAATGTTTCCTGTAAGACAAGTCTGCTATTGATGAATAGCTTCTGTTTGTCTGGGAAAGTCTTTATCTCTTTGTGTTTAAATAATTGCTTTTTTGGGTATTCTTTGTTGTTTGGTTTTGTTTTCTCTTTCAGCACTTTGAATATAGCATCTCATGCTCTCTTGGCCTGCAGGGTTTCTGCTGAGAGATTTACTGAAAGCTGTATTGGGACTCTGTTGAATGTGACATGTTTCTTTTCTCTTGCTGTTTTGAGTATTCTTTCTTGGTCTTTGATTTTTGCTAATCTGATTATGATATGTCTTGGGAAATTCTTTTTGTGTTGAGTTTCATTGGTGACTTCTGAACATTGTATACCTGGATGGTGTTGTCTACTTCAAAATCTGGATAAGTTTTAGACATTTTTATTAAGTATGTATTGCTAGCCAATTTTCTTCCTTGTCTACTTTGGGAATTAATATCTGGAGATTAGCATGCTTGGCGGTGTTCCATAATTCTTACAGGTCTTCTTTACTCTTTTATATGCTGTTTTCTTTTTGATCTTCTGGTTGTATAATTTCATATGTTTTGTTTTCAATCTCATTAATTATTTTCTCAGTTTGATCAAGTTTGCTTTTGAAAGTCTCTAATGAGTTTTTTAGTTCAGAATGTATTCTTTATTTCTAGGCTCTCTCTTTTTTAAATTGTTGGCAGTGTTTTTATTGGTTGTTAAATTTCTCATTTTGTTTCTGGATTGTGTTTTAAATTTTATTTAGTTTTATATCCCTATTTTTTGTGATCCTTTGAACTTCTCTAAGAGAATTCTGAATTCAACAGATATTTCATAGATGTTCAATTATTCTGAATCCATTGCTGGAGCTTCATTGGCTTCTTTTGGTGGTGTCATACTTCTCTGAGTTCACAAATCCTTTTGTCTTTACATTGATGTCTGTGCA
This sequence comes from Alouatta palliata, assembly GCA_004027835.1. Lineage (NCBI taxonomy): Eukaryota > Metazoa > Chordata > Mammalia > Primates > Atelidae > Alouatta > Alouatta palliata. Next base: position 7,459 of record PVKV010018963.1, read on the forward strand.
TTTAAAAAGCCTCCTCTTCCAGTTTTTGTAAGTGTCCTTTAATGGTGTTAGACCATTACTTCTTAGTATCAGAACCTAAACACTTTCCTGTTGCTGCTTCTTACTATAGAATGGACTTACAGCGAGCATTAGAATTAAAGCACAGCACTAGACATAACTTATTGTCCTGCCATTATTTCATAGCATGGGGGAACTTACAGTGAACCCTAGAGCTTAAGTACTTCTCTGGAATGATACTGCTCTCCTGCTGTTGTTTCCCAATTGCCATCTTCTGGGAAAGTAGACACCAGAATGTAATGCCAATCATTTAGTTGTTTACAGGTCAAAAGAATGCTTCACCTAAGCACCTGGGCATTGTGAAAAACTTGGCTGGGGATTTAACTGTCACGAACTGTGTCTTCTTTAATGCTTGTGGCACTGAACATTCTCTTCCACATAGTGTTCCCACTGATCTGAGCACTTAATAGCAACTGAAGTCTGCCCACTGATCACTAAGATGAGCACCTCCTTTTCGTCCCCAGTTTACTTCAGATGGTTCAGTCCTCCTGGTACTTCCAGTAGTTCCCATAGGACAATACTAGAGTCAGATTCTCATGAAGATTCCCAAACCAATGGGGAGACCAAATAAGTACCTGTAATTCTCTTCCCTCCCATTGGCAACCTTGGGTTTAGAGAAGATCTCTGGGGGTGGCAGTATGCCAGCTTGTAGGGAGGTGTCTTCTAAAGTGAATATTTCTCTTACTCACTGCAGCTTCTCTGAATTCTGTGGGTCTAGGGGTTTCCTCCACTTCTCTTCCAAGTTCTGGTGTTTCGAGAGTGATATTCTTATCTTTTAATAGTTTCTAGTTGTATTTTTGTGGAGGGAGTGATGCCTCGGGATCTTCTGTTTTGCTGTCTTGCTTGTGCCACTCTCTCATTTAATCTTTATAACATCTGTTAAATAGGTACTATTACCCTCTGACTTTACAGATGAGAAAACTGAGAAATGGGAAAGAAAGTATTTTGTTCAACAGCTGCTATATGATGGAGCCAAGACTTTCACCAAGGCAATATGACTTCAGTGTCTTACTGGTCTTAGGTTACACAAGAACTAGTTATAACATGGCTGATAAAGATAAATTTCTCTTCTGTAATTCACAGGTTGCTTAGTTAAATTTAGCTTCCTGAAAAAACAAATTATATTTAAGATGCCAAATCTCATGATGACAAATATCATTCATACCAATCTTCCCTCACACTTAAGTAAAATAGTTAATTCGAGGTCATGTAATGGCATGAAAATAAAATTGCCTATGTTGTTCTGGAAATATAAACATTTACACACAAAATATGTAAATAAAATTGATTTTAAATGAGATAAACTTAATTTATAGTGAGATGTTTTGCTTTTTGAATGTTGAATAGTTTCTCAGTCTTTTCTTAAAGTCACTGTAAGACACGTTCTTCAATGCTGGCATGACTGACCTACTCTCTAAAATCCACCTACTTTTTCCATATTGGTTTAAAGCCACTAGTAAGTTTTCAATACCTCTCTGTGGAAATCAAGGCCATCCAGCCCAAACAAATTCCATCTAGAGAAAGGGACCATTGCTAGAACTAATAGACTGATTGTAAGTTGACTGTCAGATTAACATTCTATGTATTCACTTTGAAGCTTTGTAATGCTTGATAGAAAAACACAGGAACAGCCATCTCCTCACTTGGTGGTGCTGAACATAAATATCTATCTATCTATCTATCTATATCTATATCTATATCTATATCTATATCTATCTATCTATCTATATATATAGAGAGAGAGAGTTTTTTTTTTTTTTTTGAAACAGTTTCTCTCTGTCGCTGAGGCTGCAGAGCAATGGTATGATGTCGGCGCACTGCAACCTCTGCCTCCCGGGTTTAAGCAGTTCTCCTGCCTCAGCCTCCTGAGTAGCTGGGATTACAGACATGCACCACCACACCCACCTAATTTTTGTAGTTTCAGTAGAGATGGGGTTTCACCATGTTGGCAAGGATGGTCTTGATCTCCTGACCTTGTCATCCACCCACCTAAGCCTCCGAAAGTGCTGGGATTACAAACGTGAGCCGTTGCACCCAGCCATAAAATATTTTCTATCCTAGGGAAGATTGACATTGTAATTTTTACTTGCTTAATGAATTAATTACTTTGTTAATATTTTGTTATTAGAGGGTGTGATGGCACATACTTGTAGTCCCAGCTACTTGGAAGGCTGAGGCAGGAGGATTGCTTGAGCCCATGAGTTTGAAGCTTCAGTGAACTATTATTGTATCACTGTACTTTAGCATGGGCATCAGAGCGAAACCCTTCCCTAAAAGTAAAATAAAACAAAAGACATAGTTTTAAAGATTTCTTTTTTTAAAGGTACGTATCTGGACACAACATCTGAAAAGGGATTCTGCTATTTTGGTGGTTTCTGAGTTCCCAGTACCTTCTTCAAAACACACATAGCTTTACTTGTATTTCATGTATTTATTTTTCTGAACTTGGAAAAGTTAAAGGAAAAAAAGGCCAATTGCAGTTTAAGTACACAAGGCACACACACTTGTAGAAAATCTGTGGTTGCTTGGCAACCAAAGGGTGCCTTATCTGGAGAGCTGAGAGGTATACAATGTGACTTCAAGATGGATAAAGGGCAGCAGGAGGCACTGAGTTTACCAAAATGATTCAGAACATGGAAACAATATTCAAATAATATACATCTGTATGTGATTATTCCCAAAGGAAAATAACTGTTGCTGCTAAGTTCCCATCTGCAGATATAATAAGGAGAGGGTTTCAGGGGCAAAATAATCTTGGTTTTTGAATTTTAATTCTACAAATATGCCTTGTACAGTTAGGGTGATGTGGTAACTACTGAAATAGTATGTTAATACCCAGAGTAGTTATCAGCACCCCCTTGGTCAATTGACATGTCAGTTAAAGAGATTTGATTTTTAAACGTCTCACCATCCCTAATAAAGATCAACAATCATTAAAATTAACCACATGCTGATTCAATCAACATATAGCTTTGTTAATTACTAGTTCTTTCTTCATGTCCATCTGTTTTTAAGATTTTAGTGAACCTGCACCAGATGTTCATGTAAATATAATAAGCTGGTTGCCATGTAAATATAACATTTTCAAGTTTGTTGTGTAACAGTCTTTCAATTTATGCATACTGTTGTCTGTGATTTTTAGGGGCTTAACTACAAAACTGGTAACTTTGTTTAAAGCCCCAACAGGGAACTGTCTCTATTTACTTCTTTGTGTGTGTGTGTATGGACGGGGAGGTTGGTTGCTATTAATTTGTTATGTATTGTGCTAGGTGTTCAAATCTATAAGATGTAGCAAAGCATCTCAGGGTTTCACTTGACTAATTAGAGGGCTGACACATGACATTTTCACATGTTTTACATAAGGGATTGCTGAAATTGATCAAACTGAAGGATTATGGAATTGGTCAGAAGAAAGATTGTAAGAATCAAATTAGGGCAAATATGGGCTTTTTGAAGAAGAAAGTGCATTTTAAAATATTGCCCTGTACAATAGCCTTAAAAGAGTGTTTCAGTAAGTAGCAGTTTTATAGCAACGAAAATGTTTGAACCCAGCTGGTTATGGAAATAGCAATCAAGTAGAATCTTAGTCACAGTATAATATTGAAAAGATATCAATATAAACAGCTGAGATCTAAGGCAAATTGTAAAATGAGTATCAATTCCTAAGACTGATCACATTTTACCTAAACTTAAGTAAATTACATTCACTAACAAAGTTTAGAGGCAGAATAATTTCTGGAAAATCAAAAAAATTGGACCTGTGAAAATTTAAAAACAGGTCTGAATAAAATAAAAACATAAATTTAAAAGGAAATAAGATATATTGTGTGAAAAGGGGGAGAGTGTCCCTTTGTGACATTATAGAAAGAAAGAATTCCCATCACTTTGTGTTTCCTGCCAGTGATTCTAACACAAACAATGTATCAGAACACTCAGAATCATGGGCCTAGAATAAGAATTCATTTACACAGACTTAGGAAGAGAGAGTGAAAATTCTTTAATAAATGTTTGTTTACATAGTTTTTACTATTAGACATTCATTTACTTTTTGTTTAATTTTTAATAAGTAGAACATTCACGATTCCAAAAATCTGTAAAAATATGCATAGTGTAAATTATCCCACATATTTCTATTTTCATCTCATCTTCCTGGTTCTCAGAAAGTCCTCCTTATATGTTACCACTGTGCTTACTTTCTTAAGTATTTTTTCCAGAGTATTATTGAGCTTATAACCAAAAAATTGACTATATAGTTTTTCTTCCATTATTTCTTTTCATTTAATTTTTTTGAATTATTAGATTTTATTCTTTTTTTTAAAATTTAACTTTATTTTAAGTTCTGTATACATGTGCAGGACATGCAGGTTTGCTTCACAGGTAAACAGGTGCCATGGTGGTTTTCTGCACCTATCAGCCCATTACTCAGGTATTAAGCTCAGTATGTTTTAGCTGTTTATCATGATGCTCTCCTTTCCCCTGCTCCCTGGACAGGCCGCAGCTTGTGTTGTTCTCCTTTCTGTGTCCATGTGTTCACATTGTTCAGCTCCCACTTATAAGTGAGAATATGCAGTGTTTGGTTTACTGTTCCTGTGTTAGTTTGCTGTTGATAATGGCTTCCAGCTTCATCATGCCCCTGAAAAGGACATGATCTCATTCCTTTTATGGCTGCATAGTATTCTATGGTGTATATGTACCACATTTTCTTTTTCCAGTCTGTCATTGATGGGCATTTGGGTTGATTCCATGTCTTTGCTATTGTGAATAGTGCTGTAGTGAACATAAGAATGCATGTATCTATATAATAGAATGATTTATATTCCTCTGGGTATATACCCAGTAGTGGGATTGTTGGGTCAAATGGTATTTCTGGTTCTATGTCTTTGAGGATTTGCCACACTGACTTTCACAATGTTTGAACTAATTTATATTCCCCAAAACAGTGTAAAGCATTTCTATTTCTCCACAGCTTCATCAACATCTGTTGTTTATTGACTTTTTAATAATAGCCATTCTGACTGAGATGGTATCTCATTGTGGTTTTGATTTGCATTTCTCTAATGATTAGTGATGTTGAGCTTTTTTCATGTTTGTTGGCCACATAAATGACTTCTTTTGAGAAGTGTCTGTTCATGTCTTTGCCCACTCTTTAATGCAGTTGTTTGTTTCTTGTAAATTTGTTTAAGTTTCTTATAGATGCTGGATATTAGACATTTGTCGTATGGATAAATGCAAAATTTCTCTCCCATTCTGTAGATTTTCTGTTCACTCTGATGATAGTTTCTTTTGCTGTGCAAAAGACCTTTAGTTTAATTAGATCCCATTTGTCAATTTTTGCTTTTGTTGCAATTGCTTCTGGTGTTTTCATCATGAAATTTTTGCCCATGCTTATGTTATGAATGGTATTGCCTAGATTTTCTTCCAGAGTTTTATAGTCTTGATTTTTACATTTAAGTCTTTGATCCATCTTGAGTTAATTTTTGCATAAGGTGTAAGGAAGGAATCCAGTTTCAATTTTCTGCATATTAGTCAGATCATTGATACAGAAAAATAGCAAGAGTATTAGGACTTGAACTCAGCTCTGAATCAAGTGGACCTGATAGATATCTACAGAACTCTGTACCCCAAGAAACCAGAATATACATTCTTTTCGGCACCACGTGGCACTTACTCTAAAATAGATCACATAATTTGAAGTAAAAAACTCCTCAGCAAATGCAAAATAACCAAAATCGTAATTGCAGTCTCTCAGAGCACAGCACAATCAAATTATAATTCAGCATTAAGAAACTCACTCAAACCACAGAGGACTACATGGAAACTGAACAACCTGCTTTCGAATAACTCTTGGGTAAATAATGAAATTAAGGCAGAAGGCAAGAAGTTTTTTGAAACCAATGAGAACAAAAAACAACAGACCAGAATTTCTAGGACACAGGTAAAGAAGTGTAAAGAGGGAAATGTGTAGCACTAAATGCCCACATCAAAAAGCTAGAAAGATCACAAATTGACACCCTGACTTCGCAATTAAAAGAACTAGAGAACCAAGAGCAAACAAACCCCAATGCTAGCAGAAGACAAGAAATAACCAAGATCGGAGTGGAACTGAAGGCGATAGAGAAATGAAAAACCCTTCAAAATATATCAATGAGTCCAGGAGCTGTTTTTTGGAAAAAATTAACAAAATGGACCATGAGCTGGACTAATACAGAAAAAAAGAGAGAATAATCAAATAGATACAATAAAAAATGATAAAGGGGCCATCACCACTGACCCCATACAAATACAAACAATCATCAGAGCATACTATTTAATACTTTTATGCAAACAAACTATAAAATCTAGAAGAAATGGATAAATTCCTGGACATACACAGAGACTGAACTAGAAAGAATCCCTAAGTAGACCAATAAGAAGTTCTGAAATTGAGGCAGTAGTAAATAGCCAACCAACCAAAAATGTTCAGGACCAGACTGATTCACAGCTGAATTCTACCAGAAGTACAAAGAGGAGCTGTTACCATTTTTTTTTTCCAAAAACTATTCCAAACAACTGAAAAAGAGGGACTTCTCCCTAACTCATTTTAGGAGGCCAGTATCATCTTGATACCAAAATCTATCAGAAATACAACAAAAACATAAAACTTCAGGTCAATATTTCTGATGAACATAGATGCAAAAATCCTCAATATACTGGCAAACCAAACCTGGAAGCACATCAAAAAGATTATCCACCATGATCTAGTTGGCGTCATCTCTGGGATGCAGAGTTGGTTCAACATATGCAAATCAATAAATGTAATTCATCATGTAAACAGAACTAAAGACAAAAAACCACATGATTATCTCAATAGATGCAGAAAAGGCCTTCAGTGAAAGTCAACATCCCTTCATGTTAAAAACTCTCAATAAGCTAGATACTGATGGAACATACCTCAAAATAATAACAGTCATTTATGGCAAACCCACAGCCAATATCATACCAAATGGACAAAAGTTGGAAGCACTCCTCTTGAAAACCAGCACAAGACAAGGATGCCTTCTCTCACCACTCCTATTCAACATAGTATTGGAAGTTCTGGACAGGGAAAGCAGACAACAGAAAGAAATAAATGATATTCAAATAGGAAGAGAGGAAGCCAAATTGTCTTTGTTTGCAGATGACATGTATTTTTCAATATTTACAACTTTCACATTTTGGAACAAAATCTGCAAATTCAATAAATGTATGTGTAACTAAAATACTCTTGTGGTGTCTCTTTTTTTCCTGTCTCTTCAGCCACTTTTACTTGATCTAGTCAAGAAGCCATAGGCATATAATCTCCAGGATAGACATTAAAAATATATATTTGTTTGCTTGTGTTTATATATAAAAATGACTTACAGTTTTGGTTTATAAGAGCATACTTTTCTTTCCAAAGTTTCTAATAATATTTCTGTAGAAAGCTGATCCTGTGTTAGTCCTTGCCTTCCTGTTCAGCTATGGATAGTGCTTTTAACCTAGTGGGCATTTAACATTTGTTTCTGAAATTTGTGATGTTGTTAATTAGCCAGTCCTTTTCAGAGAAATGTAGTAAATAAAGATGGTGTATTATCCAATTTACATTCTTGGACTACAGAGACTTAGATTACCAGAGCCAAGGTGAAAAAGTAGCATCCTAGAAGTTTGAATGAGCTGAATGCTACCCTTAAGGGGTTTTGGAGATGGACACAATGAAGTACAATGCAGTCTTGTGAAAGAGGTTTGGAATAAAGAGTCCGGAGATGAGTTACAAATGGCTCATCTTCTGATTTTTGGTGTCAAAACTCATAAGTCTACACCAAGAATTTTGATTATACTCTACTATGTGTATAAAGTACTTACCCTCTCACTCAATTAAACTCTAGACAAATTTTAAATGACTTTCCCTTTCATTTTAGTGACCGTCTTTACAACACTTTTATTTCTGATAATTACCCTCTAAGCAATTGGCTGTCTTAATTATTAAAACAATAAAAACACAAGCAATGATAAAATAATAATGAGTAAAAATAACAATATTAGAATGTATTAAAAAGAGATCAGGTTTAAAAGCAAACTTTAGTAAGACAAGTCATACTGGTATATTTTTCCTGTTGCAATTACAAAATCTTACAGTAAATGATTTCACAAATATGCTGTTACTGAAGAATTGGATTAAGAAACCATGCCAAACCATCCTGGTGGTAGAGTCAGCATAGCTGAGACAGTCAGATGGAAATGAGCTTTGCTTTCAATAACAAGTTTGCTTTATGGAAGCAAGCAAAAGGGAAACAGTGAGATCTTTGGAACTTATAGTCTTCTTCTTACATCATCTTTGATGAAAAAAGACAGAATACTAAAAATTGAAACATTTTACTGACTTTATCTTATTTTACTGACTTTATGTGGGCACATCAGCACTTACAATTCTATACATTGGCAAATCCTTAGAAATTATTTTAAAATGATTGATTTGAGATGACTTTAGGCAACTTTAGTTGAATCATTAGGATAACAGCAAGTCTATTTCTCTGTCTTGTTATCATGTTTTTTTCTTTTTTTCCTGGATGTTTGGCTCCTGTTAGGGAGAATGATATACATCATTAACTCTTATCTAAACTCTTGGAGTATACAGTTTTTTTTCCCCATAATATTTATTCTGTTCTACTTATTTTATGTTGAGCTGGCCAAAAATGAAGAAGCAACCTAGTAAACATGTGGGTGTTAATTTCTGATCATGTTCATGGTCAACATAAAGATTCATTTTTGTTTTTATTTTAAAAGTTTACATTTTAAGAAAGGAGTATTTTGGATGCAATTTGCCCATCTGTAGAGCCTGAAAGCAATCTTAAATTAGTTAAATCTCCATGTGTAACTATTGAGCATGATAAACTCACATGGAGGAGGCAACTATTTACCTGATAAGATAACAGAATGAATAAATTAAATCCTAAGCAATAATTATTATTTTAAAATTCAGTTTATGATATTGAAATATTTGAGAAAGAATTACTTCTTTAACCTTTTCTAACCAGTAATAAGAACATAACTTGCTGTGCCAAAATTCATAGCCTCTTCTCCAGCTGTTTGATAATTAATGAACAAGCACAATACGGAAACTTACACAAATCAATGAACAAGTTGGATAGATTTTGACATCCTAGAAGAGACCCTGGAGTATAGGAGTTGACATTACAAGCATTCACTTTAAAATAATGAAAGTCATGAATTTTGCTTACTGCTAGAAATGTTAAGGCAGGCCTGCCTGAACAGTTTCCTGTGTAAACAATAGTTTTAATACCTGAATGTCCATATATGGTATACTGTGTTTATCCAAAATAGGTTAAGCTAGGATTTGCTCAGTATTTCTAAAAGACTGGGGTATTCCTGGAGCAACAATCTTAAAGAAGCTATGAACTTTAGGATTTCCTGAGGCCACAGAAATACTCTGCTGCATGTCAGTAATCATCAGGAAATAGAGTGCCACACATATTATTCAGAGGTCATCATTCTGTTTAAGCGGAGGAATACCTGTGTCTCCATTGATCTATGTATTCCTTGCTGTTAAGCAACTCTGCCTCTGCCTCTGCTTCTTAAGACTTACTCAGCTGCAAGAAATGATCAGTAGGAAATCCCAACAGCTATAGCTGACTTTTTATGCTTTCTGTCCCTTATAGTTGCTGTTTAAAGGAGTGCTCATTCTGTAATTTCATATTAGGGAATAAAGCTAGATGATGTAGACCAGGGGTCAAAAACTGGTGACTAAAGGAGATTGATCCATTGGAGTGTTTAATATATTTTTAAAATTTGAATACTTTTACAAAGAGCATGCCCTCTTCTCTTCAAAACAGGGTGCACTGTCCTGGGTTCTACATTTGCATTTTTTTGTCAGGCACCTGAAGTAATTTGAATTTGCTATCCCTTCATTAGCCAAATGGAACCAAAAACTTATATGTGATGTATGTAATAATCACCAATTAAAATAACAAATGCACAGCATTCGGGATCTCTCTATCCTAATATAGAAAAGAGTTTATTTTGGGCACATCTGTATTTACAGTTCTATACACTGGCAAATCCTTAGAAAGTATGACAGGTGTCAAAGGAAGTGACATGTGGGTTCCATGTCTTGTATTTGTTTTCAGACATAAGGGTATTTATTTGGGCTAGAGGAAAAAGGTGTAACAGTGAAAGCTGAATTTAAATTCATATTCCAAATTTTATTTTGTATTTCCTAGCTTTCATTCCCTGTTAACCATAGGTACTATGAGTACAGATTGAATACGCTAATTCTTTTTTTTAAAAGTGGTATTATTCACTGAAATTTATTTACTAACTTTCAACTTCTATTGATAGGATTTTAAGTATTTGGTATTTTAAATTACGTATTTACTTGTGCTCTTAGTTGAATAAAGTGACATTGAGGTCAGCTTCAATCATAACCATTTTAGCAATGGTAAATTATCTGGAATTGAAAAATTAAATAGTAATCATAAATAATATAGGATTTTATCTGAAGCAGCCTTCTTTGATTGTCTATATATAGCTGTGTCTTAACATTATCTGGCAATCTGTGCTTGCATTTTATTAACATTTATTCTGAATAAATTCTTTCCTCACATATGAATTCACTGAGCACCAGCAAAGGTTCCGTTTTTTTGCTGTCACATTGAGATGAAGCCTACTGTGATGAATTATTAGGACAATGAAAATTAAGCAAGAGTGAAGGCTGTAATTTGAAAAGGAAATAAATCTGCAACTTGCAGAAGGAGTAGTAGCTTAGAAGATTTATTCTCTCTTTTAAAGTCACCTGTCACAATATGGTAACACTAGACATGAGGATTTGAAAGATGGCTTCAAAAATTTCTCATTGACAACATTTCTAAGTGGCCAGCTTTTCAAGTGTCACTGTGGGGGCCTTCATGCCTATCTTTTATCTTTGCGGTGATTAGAAGGCACCACTTGAGGTAATTAAACTGGAAAGGTACAAATAGGCTATTTTGCAAGCCATATGACCATAAGGTTAAGGTCAGAAAGGTAAAATAAACAACAGAAGCACACTATTGTGAGCTGGTGTTGACTATAGAGCAGCGATGGGCCATGATAGGAAGAAATTCCAGGCTCCCCATCATGGGACACTTTGTGCGTTCTTCTGACCTACCTTGTCCTACCAAAATTAACTAATTCATAGTTTATATTTATGTCTCAGATTAGAATGAAGAGAGTAATGTCCAATAATATTTAAAAGTTCAAGGTGAAATGAACTCAAATGTGCATGTTTCAGTAAATGTCTCCTTGCTTATTCTTTACTTGCTTTCTGATGTATTAACTCACAGTTATGGAATTTCTGCCATGTTTTTCTCCATGGGCCATGCAAGGAATATGTGACCAAGACTCAGTTTCTTTGTTAAGTGGAAAAGAAGAACATTAAAATTTATAGGGTACCTACTTAATGCTCAGTAATGGCCTAACAATTAATTGTAACACAACTATTATTATCCTCATTTTACAAATGAGAAAATATAGGCCTTGAGAACTTCAATACTACGACAAAGGTCAGGCCACTAGTGCAAGGTGGTGTCACGATTTGAACCCAAGCTTGTCTAAGTAGTGTTTGCCACCCTAGAAAATGATGTTTACTTTGGTGATTTATGAGCATCAAAATGCCTAAGTTCATAAGTTCAAAGGCTTGACCATCACATGAGCATGTTCCTAACCCTTTCTGAGCTATATTTTTCTTGTGTAAATAGGCCATAGACAGACATACAGACAGTTGATCCAGCATAATGGAGGACATGCAGAGGGTCAGGTTACACATGTGAATTATTTGGTAAATCTGAGGAGAGCAAGTGCAAAATCTCTGTGAAATCTGAAGCCAGATTATCTGTTAAGAATAATAGAGTTACAGTGAACCAAGACTGTGCCACTACACTCCAGCCTGGGCAAGACCTTCTCTCAAAAAAAAAAAAAAATTATCTACTGTGGCCAAATATATTTAGATACATTGTAGGCTTTCAAGAAATATTTAATGAATAAATATGTATGCATAAGTGTGCAAAAAAAAAAAAAAGAAGAAGAAGAATAGAGCTGGACTGCTCAGTGTAGCACTTCAGTTCTACTAGCGATTCAAGGATACAGATTTAAAATGAAGAAGCTTAGCACAGAGAGTGTTTTTCTGCAGCCATTTTCACCTGCTGAGGCAGGAGTAGAATATGCAGAGAGTTGGGTTTAATGAGGGTTGGATTGTAGCCCAGCTTGTATGACGGAGTGAGTTGGGGATATATGCAAAGGAGAAATATAATGATGAATCCTAGATGCTAAACTCAGCAAGGAGGGGAATGAGAGTGTGGAGAGTTAGTGGATGGTGGGGGAACAGTGAACAAGTGATGGTGCAGTTAATTCAAGGTTTCCTTGAGGTCTAAGCAATGTTGGAGTAGGGCGCTAGCGGGAGTGATCTAGAAGAACGCCCATCAGCTGAGCACTGTTTTATGTGCTGAGGATATGACAACTGAACAACAGTGATAGAGATTTCTGATACTGTTGATACTGAAAAGACATGCTTATTTGCCAAAAAGTTGATAACCACTGGTCTACACAGGGTTAGAAAAAGCTTAATTAACAATTTAATTGAGGAGGAGTGAAGAAAACAATCTACTGTGGCTTTCTATTTAGACTTCAGGAAAGAAAAAAAAATGTTTCCAGAGCTTTTGTGTTCCTTGTAAGAAATTTCAAAAAAGGACATCTTATCAGAAAATATCTGTTAAGAGCCTATATTCATGAACAATATCTCCGAGTTCATTTACGACTAGAAATAATTGTGAAGTTGGGGAGAAATACATTTCAACAATAAGAGCCAAACACATATTTTCACTTTTTTTCTATCCATTTTGAGCAAACATTTTCAATTAAATTAAATTCATCCAATGTTTACTAAGGTGTCATCTCTGGCCTAAATGTTTTTACAGTCTACTTGGGAAGAAAAATATGTTTCAAAATTACCATAACAAAAAGCATGAATTGGCAAGTGTCAGAAGTTAAGTATGAACACATTGCTAGGGAGCCCTGAGGAAGATGTGATTCATTCATTCCTGCTTCTGCTGACTGAAGACTTCAGAGTGGAAGTGACATTTTAGCTGTATTTTGAAGAATGAGTAACATTTATAAAGGCCTGATGGAGATGCAGGGAAAGAAGAGTATTTGGAAAATATTCCTGGCTGAGGAAAAGCAGGAACAGGAGCCAGAGGCAGGCAAGGACAGAATGTTTACAGACTCACAAATAAGATGTGCAATTGTCCCAACATTATCTTGGAAGAGGAGTGAGAGTGTAAACTAGTGGCCTGGATTTAGATTACTGTTTAATGTACACATCACTGGAAGAGGAGAGATATGGCGAGCATAAAAATGTAAGCTATTTTGCACTATTGAAGGAATGTGATAATGTTATTTTCTTAATAAACACATTTTCTGGGTATTTTGCATCTGACATTAGAAATCTTTGCTTTGATATAAACATGGGTATAACTCAGCAACAGAGTGGCTTTTTTTGGGCATAAGCCTCTCACTACATCTTACACTTGATTGATTCTTTTGGAGGATGTTCTGAGACTTGTACTTCAGAGAAATACAAGATGCCTAGTAAAAATATAGACCACTTTAAAAAAATATTATCAATCACTCTTCAATATTCATTACAGTTCTTATGAATTTTCTGTGATGAAATAAATATGCTTCGAATCTTTTTTTGGTAAACATGAACGATGTAAATTAATTATGTATGCATATACATTAATTTCAAAATACTTACCTTTGGCATTTGTCATATGTAGCTAATATGTTAATATATTTAGTATTTTTCTATACTATGAAACATAAAAAATTCTTAATTTTATTCTGAAATTCATATGTATAGTGATATTTGTTATGCTTATAAAATCTTACAAGTTTTGTGTAATGGATTGTTACAGTTTTAATTATGATCTATATAGCAATGAATGGCTTTGTCATTATAATTGTAGGAATATGACCAAAATGGGAACTTCAAGTTCAAGCAATACAACCAATATATCATTGACTCCATTGATCTGTGTTTTGAATTCTGCATACTCACTTAATCTCATTAACTTTCAAAAAAGTTAAAAAATATTTTGTCGAAATTTTTCACTAAAAATATTCAAAATATTGGAACAGTAGTAAATTTCAGTAAAAGAAGAAATCAAAAATATTTTCCTTATTTTCATAGTGGGACTGCGGTCTGAAAGATTTGCAATATTAATATGCACATTGGTGTTAGTTTGAGAACAGTTTTACATGGCACAATCATACTTCCCCTTTCTGAGGTAAAAATAAATATTGGACCCTTTCTGACTGTGTAGCTTTCAGAGTTAGTAAGGATTCACAAAAGGAACAGTGCATGCACCATAACTTCCTCTGCTCCAGAGACTGTTTCCCTTGGTGGAAGTGTTCAGTGTGTGTTTAGAACACAAATTCCTGACATAGAAGTGGAAGGTTCTGTCCTTTCATGATATTCTGTAAAGTGTTATTTTAATGTTACCAATTCAAGTGAGTCAAACCAAACCAAACCAAACCAAACCAAATCAAAATGGTCTATATAAATATAAAGCACTGGCTGAAATTGTGGTATATTACATTCCTGTAATGTATGGAAATTCTCTTATATGACTGTTAAGAAAAAGATCTTTTCCCTGAGTCAGAGCTTTGCTATTTGTACCACCTTGCCCTCTGTATTGTGCAATTACAGCTGATAAGAAATTGTGATTTTATTAGTCCCACTTGGAGAAATTTTCTCCAGGGAATAGCCTGTTTTTTATGACATTTATTATTGTAAAATAATCCTCTATTGACTTTTTTGATAATGAATCCTCATTGTATTGGTTAAACGCAGTCATTCTTCAACTAAACCAAATGGAAACAGATACGAAGAACTGAAAAAAGATACAAACAGTAAAATTAAAGTATTTGTACAGCTTCACTCTCCTTTGATTAAAGTTCCCCAGAAACCTACTTATATGAGAGAGACTAAATTACTATAATTAGTACTAAGATCTGCTAAGCAATTTTACCTGACTAAACTAAGAACTTTAAGCCTTTAAGTGATTGTGATTTTTTTCTTACTTATGGAAAACGATATTTACTGGCTACACAATTTCCTTTTTTTAATCTGTGACCAGTTCTTTTGTGGTTTAGAAATGGATACGATTAAACTCAAAATATATGTCTGAACCTACGCAGTCTACACAGACTTGCTCTGCTTGATGGCCTAAATCTTACCTTTAACTCAAGCTGCCTCTTGCCCATGTGAACAGCAAAATCATTGGCCTGAGCGATAGAATACAGACAGTAGGTCTCAGTGGTCACCGCCAGGACTGGAAAGACAACAGCATCTTCTTTGAAAGTAAATCTGCAGAGTACCTTCTGGCCTTCATGGCCCAAAGCAACAGACCAAGTTTCAACTCCCTGTTGAGTTCCTATTTAGTGAATGCTAATGCACCACACATTTTACGTTTATTGTTTCTAATCCTTATACAAAACATGCAAGGTAGTTAAGAGTATTGCCATTTTTATACATGAGAAAATTGACGCTCAGTAAAATTAAGGAACTTGCCCAAAATTGAATAGTTAATACTGATGAATCTAGACTCTTACTGTAGGAGTATTTGGCTCTATCCTGTCAGCTCAGTGAATATTTATAAGATTTACCAGGCTAAACTGCAGTAGACCACAACAATGTTAGTTTTCTATTGCTGTGTAACAAATCATCACAAACTTAGTGACTTAAAACAAGACACAATTATGATTCCAGGTTTTCTATGATATAACAAATTTATATGTATAATTTATATATAAATTACTTGTATTTATACACGTTATAACTATACATATTTATATGTATAAATAAAACATAATGTTAGATTGTGAGTGACACTTCATCAGCTTTATCAATTTCCTTCTTTAGAAATGGGTCACAGTCCCACCTACATCCAATGGGAGGAGATGATATGAAGACATGGACAATTTCTGGTCACACTAGGATTGTCTGGTCTATAATAGGTGCCTATAACCAGAGTAGAAAACAGCCATTGGGATATTTTTCCATGAATTCATTGATTTGTCCTGTTCCATTTATTTTAAAAACAGTTTATTATTCCTGATTTGTCTGAATGTTCTTGAAGGACTTGCTTATACACTTAGGAAAAGTAAAAGCAATATTAGCATTCTTTTCTTTATCTCAATGTCCCGAATGACTTATTTCCAATAAGTACATTGTTTATGGTTGCTTGTATATTTCCATTTGTGTAAAATAGTAAGAAATGATATTCCAGTTCCAAATCGTTCAAGAACATAAAAATAAAAGCTGCAGAGGGACAGAAGATTATGAGTGTTCTAACCATGGAAATTTCAGTTTGTTATTTGTCTTAGTAAGACAAGTGGAAAAAGTTTTATTACAAAAGTTTATGTCCAGAATTTCCTTTCCTTTCTTCCTTTCCCTCTTTCTTGCCTTTCCGTTTTTCTTTTCATTTATTTTATCTCTTCTTTATTTTCCTCTCTCACCTTTTCCCCCTCCTCCTCTTTTTTTATCTTTCTGCCAATTATATGATGGCATACTTGAAAATAACAAGGCTGGAAGACCTCTGCTTTATTTCAAACTCATTGCTAGTTGTCTTTACTCATGTTAGCTTTATTTTCTTTTTTCATAAGATGAGAAAGTTAGTTGAACTAACATACTGTTGCAAAGAAAATATACAGAGAGGGGTAACCCAGTTGCTTCAGGCAGCATCTCACAGGTGTGAGCAGTTTGCTAGAATCACAATACAACATCACGCAATTCCATCCTCACAGAGTTCATCTATCCCTAGTAAACTGACTAGAGATACTGACATGTACATATGCCATGAAAATCAGGATGCCAACAGTCTCATCTGACATTTAAGCAATATTTGACTAGTCCACACTCTGCTGGTCACTTCTGGTGGGTAAACACAGTCAGTTAGTATTAAAGAGCCTTAATTAAGAGAAAAGGAGATACTACGAAGGGCTCTTTTCATCAGCATAGGGAAGTTTGATATCATAACCGCCCACAGGCCAGAAACACAGTCACTATATATCAATATTAGATTGACACCACATGCTCCTTATCCTTTGGCATCTACTTTCTATCCTTGTAAACCACAGACCTTCTTTCGGGTTGGCATATTTACTGCATGCTAAGTTTTTGTATTGTTCAGCTTGTTTTGTTTTGTTTTGTTTTGAGAGACATTCACTCTTGTTTGGATTCAGAAGACACTCTATTTACATAATTATGCTATATATTATATCATTGTAATACATATACAATCTCATGGCTTCCCTAAATAAAAAGGCTGATTTGAATTTTCTATCATTTTATTTGTTTTGATAAAGGGGCTTGTCTTAGACCATTTGTACATCCGTAAGAAATACCACAAATTGGGTAATTTTACTGGTACTAAAACAGAGATATAGACCAATGGAACAGAATAGAGACCTCTGAGGCAACACAACACATCTACAACCATCAGATCTTTGACAAAACTGACAAAAACAAGCAATGGGGAAAGGACTCCCTGTATAATAAATAGTGTTGACAAAACTGGCTAGCCATGTGCAGAAAACAGAAATTGGACACCTTCCTGACACCTTACACTAAAATTAACTCCAGATGGATTGAAGACTTAAACATAAGACCTAACACCATAAAAACCCTAGAAGAAAACCTAGGCAAAACCATTCAGGACATAGGCATAGACAAGGATTTCATGACTAAAACTCCAAAAGCATTGGCAACAAAAGCCAAAATAGACAAATGGGACCCAGTTAAACTCCAGAGCTTCTGCGTGGCAAAAGAAAAAATCATTAGAGTGAACCGGCAACCAATAGCATGGGAAAAATT
Organism: Alouatta palliata; assembly: GCA_004027835.1. Classification (NCBI taxonomy): domain Eukaryota; kingdom Metazoa; phylum Chordata; class Mammalia; order Primates; family Atelidae; genus Alouatta; species Alouatta palliata. The sequence continues at coordinate 25,439 of PVKV010018963.1, forward strand.
TTTGCAATCTACTCACCTGACAAAGGGCTAATATCCAGAATCTACAAAGAACTAAAACAGTTTTACAGGAAAAAAACAAACAAGCCCATTCAAAAGTGGGTGAAGGATATGAACAGACACTTTTCAAAGGAAGACATATGTGAGGCCAACAAACATATGAAAAAATGCCCATCATCACTGGTCATTAGAGAAATGCAAATCAAAACCACATTGAGATATCATCTCATGCCAGTTAGAATGGGTATCATTAAAAAATCTGGAGACAACAGATGCTGGAGAAATGTGGAGAAATAGGAACACTTTTACTCTGTTGGTGGAAGTCTAAGTTCAGCAGTTGTGGAAGATAGTGTGGCAATCCCTGAAAGATCTAGAAATAGAAATTCCATTTGAGCCAGCAATACCATTACTGGGTATATACACAAAGGATTACAAATCATTCTGTTATAAAGACACATGCACACGTATGTTCACTGCAGCACTGTTTACAATAGCAAAGACCTGGAACCAACCCAAATGCCCATTGATGATAGACTGGACAGGGAAAATGTGGCACATATACACCATAGATACTATGCAACTATAAAATATGATGAGTTCATGTCCTTTGTAGGGACATGGATGAATCTGGAAACCATCATTCTCAGCAAACTGACACAAGAACAGAAAATCAAATACTGCATGTTCTCACTCATAGGCGGGTGTTCAACAATGAGAACACATGGACACCAGGAGGGGCGCATCATACACTGGGATCTGTTGGGCAGGGGCTAGGGGAGTGACAGTGGCGGGTGGGGAGGTTGGGGAGAGATAACATGGGGAGAAATGCCAGATGTAGGTGATGGGGGGATGGGAGCAGCAAACTACCTTGTCATGTATGTACCTATGCAACAATCCTGCATGATCTGCACATGTACCTCAGAACCTAAAGTACTATTAAAAAAAAAAAGAAGAAGAAGAAGTTTATTAGCTCACAGTTCTGGAAACTGGGAAGTCCAAGATCAAGATGTTAGCATCTAACCACGGCCTTCTTTCTGCATTATCACTTTATAGAAGGCAGAAGAGTAAGACTTCAAGACAAGAAACCCACTCCCATGAACCTTTTTCATGATGGTATTAATCTATTTCTGTGATCTCTGTCCTAAGGACCAAAATACCTCCCACTAGAACTTCCCTCCCAAAACCCATTTGGGATTAAGTTTCTAGCACATGATTCTGATACATTCAAACCATAAGCAAGGCTTTTACCTGAGTTTGCCCCCAAATGCTGTAGATACACCAGTTATGCTATAGCAGTCTTTCATTTCCTACTCTGGAAAGTGTATGATTCACTTAATGGATTACATTAGTCTGATTTGGCAAGAGTTCATACTTAGTAGGCAATAAGTTCAGATACTCCTACCTTATGCTTTTTTTGTGGTCTATATTCCTTCTTCATTCTTGTTAACTATAATATTTTTTTGTTTCTGTTATTGAGGAGGTAATTTAGATTACATCAAAGATAAATCTCTTTTTTACATTTAGGACTTCACTATTATAATCACAAAATACTTTTTTAAAATGGCATTTTATATTTTACAGAGTTTTATATATATTATCTCATTTGACCCTTATTGCACTTTAACAATGAAAACATAGATTATTTGTAACTTACAGATAAAATAATTATCCTGGGACACATTCAGCAATTTATAAAACAATAACCAATATCTTGTGAATGCTTAATATGTTCCAGACATTGTCACAAGTGTTTTAGATGCATAAATTTTATTACACACACACACACACACACACACACACACACGCCTATTGTTCTCATTTTGTAGATGAGGAAACTGAGGCTTAGGAACATTAAGTGATGTGTCTGGAGACACAGTGTGTGTAAGTACAAAACTGGGATGCAAGCCCATCTATCTAACCCCAAAGATCATACTCTTCTTTAACACTGTGTTTCCTGGTGGTATGAGATGAAAATATGGTTTAGCATGAATAACATTCTGCTAAATCGGAAGAGTAAATCGTTGGTCTCTGGGAATAGTAATAACTATAGTGTTTCTTAGTATAGTCAAAAAAATCTTCACATTTTAAATACAAAAGGGAAAGTAGTGTGTTTTGTAGAAAACCAAAATTAGCTGTACACTTGAAAAGCAATTTAATATGATCAACTTACCCTTCCAACAATACTATCTAAGATAAAACATCTGACAAACTGTGCAATTAACAGGCAGTTAACAGAATGTTGTTGCTGGGATTCAAATAGCAAACTGAGTGTCTTTGCTGGGATTCTACTTTGAGTTTCCTACCCTGATTGTCAAGCATGTACTCAAATTGTTTCTTCCTTTTGCCAGTGGAAATTGCTAATGGAATTCCTTCAATGGAGTTTATTCTATGGTCATACAACTTTTTTCTTTCTAAGTACTTGAAGATACTTTTTTTCTTTTAGTGGAGCAATTGGACTTGGAAGCAGAAAACATAAAGATTCATGCCCTACTTCTGTCAATACTAGTTAAGTAGTAGGAGAGCTCTATCATCTTTCTTTAGGTCACAGTTCTGCCATGGCAACAATTGAACAAACCACAGGTAGCTCAACCAGGCAGAAAAGTGTCAAGACACAGCAAGATGCTATTAGTGATCTTGTTTACCTGGTTTATCTACAATAGGCATCAGAATTTTGATTGCAATAGGTAGCGGTATATACCAAATCCATAAATATTGTTTAAAATGCTTGGAGAAGATGCTTTGCCATCTGACATTATGAGTTAATACAAATTGTTTTAGAATGAATTTCTAACTAGTTTTCACTAACCAACTGTAAAATTATTTTCCCCTTTTCTATTTTCCTTGCCAACAGAATAATTGTGTTCCACTTTAGACATCTTAAATTATTCAAGTTTTACTATTTTGTTCCTGTCTGTCTATGTTTGTTCTGAAGTATGGTGTGGTCATTGGTTGGTTTGCATTTTCGACATCTATTCTTCTTTCTATTGATAGCATGGAGGTGATTTTGCTTTGAGGAGCCTATCCCATTGGATATGATGCAAAGTAACCATTCATCAAGGACCTACCCTTCTCGAGGCAAAGGGCCAATGACCCAAGTTAAGCCAGTAGATTTTCTCATCTTTGGATTCGATTCCTAAGCTGAGAACCAAAAGAATAAACATGGTGAGAGCTGATTGATTCTGTTTGTAAAGAGACTGCTGAACAGTTTCTGATTCCAGATTCCTGTAGCTGCTTCTCCAAAACTGTTTGAGATAATTTTAAAAAATTATTTTCTTTAATTATATGTTCTATCCCATATCTATCTCTTAAATGCCTTTAGCCAGCACTGGCTTCAGTTGCCTGCCAAAGATTCTAACTGATCTAGGAACATAATTGAATTGTTCATCCATATTTTGTCTGCACTTGTGTAGGTCCTAAATGTAGCTAACAAGAGTGTTATTTCCATGTGTATATCTATCTGTTCCTTTCTCTGTGTTCTATGTTTTGTTCTCTCCCTACTGCCACTTTTAGAGAGAAAAGTACGTATATCAAATTGCTATTTGGTACGTATTGAAGACTAATTCTTACACTGAGCAGAAATAACAGTTTATTTTCTATGAATAACCTTGCCTTAAACTCATCCAGGTTTACTATTTGTTTGTCTCTTATAGCTATGTAGGCTTCAAAATACTTAACACAGTATTAGTCAAGTTATCTTAAATGTTCATTAACTCTGTCACTTTGAGAGTTCTGAAAAATTGTTAAGGCATTTAAGCAAAGCCTAAAAGACAACAAAGAGTTCTCTAAAGAGGTAGCAAATTTGGCAGTCTGACCTGAAACTGTTAAAATTTTGAGCACCTTTGAGGCGGAATTATCTGTGTTGTTAATGGATAAATAGTATCAGATGGAAGGATGGACTCCTAGAGCAAGGCTCTGCACAGACTGTGCAAGCAGGGAATAGCAAAATGAGGAGATTCTACTCAGAAAAAAATATGAGATGGTTATTTACTGAGGAGCAACCTTAATCTGAAAAATAACAGTAAGAAGCAAATCTCTAAGAAGGATCTATGTCAGAGTTCATGATTACATCGGAGATCAAAACAGAGACCTTCCATTCCAAACAGAATGCCAAAACACACATGAAAAAGGTGTGAAAATGACAACCATTGAGACCCTTTTCTTTTAGCCATAGTTACCCACAAAGCCTCAGTAGTCTTGGACTCACACTTGAGCAAGAATATCATGAATTTCAGCACTCATATATATGCAATGACTTCTAAGAATATGCTTTGTTATTATTTAAATGGTCTAATGTTAATCTGTCACATCTTTTCCACTATCCAAAATGCACCCTATCATTGGCATATTAGGTAATAAAGGTGATGGCATTACTTCTTGACATCCTTCAAATATTAGGAGGCTTAAGACTGAAAATCATGTTTAGAAATACAAATTTCTTTACTACAGAACATCTTTTGTTTTGAAATGAGATGCTTAGGTTTTCTTTGTGTTTTCCTATTTTAAGTTTTCATGATGTTCTCTGGAAAGGTGAATATTAGATAATCTCTAATTGGTTGAATTTCTGAATCCCTGTAGGAGCTTGCAGAAACATTTTCTTGTATTTAGAATTACATGTAACAAGTGATTAGGGAGGTAAAGACAGGGCTATAACTAGACTTCTTACCATAGATATCATGATACACACACACACACACACACACACACACACACACACATATACATGAGGTCCTTGTTGTACAAGATAACTCAGCATAAAATAATAGACATAAGAAAATCTCCTAAAATAAGGTCAAAATTTCATAATAAATGCTGGGAGATAAGGGGGTTGATTGAGGCTTTATTTTGAAAAATTAATAATAAAAGTAATTTTATCTTACACATTTTAAAAATCTGGGTTACAATCATAATTTATCATTAATTTTTAAAACAGACTGACTTAAGCATTATATTTATACACGTGCATGTATATAGTATTTTTACATTTAGACAAAATAGTAGTGTCATAGCACCAGAGGATATTCTAAATGTAACTTTTACTTATGCAGCAAAATCACAAAAAGAATCAATTTTACAAAATATACTAGAGCTTCATCAATTTTTCCAAGAGCCATATTTTAGGCAATAAAACTCAAAGCATTATCATCTGAAGCACCTTGGTCATTTTCTGTTCGTCAATTGTTAACTGTGGTTTAAATCAGCCTAATCGTCACATACCAGCAGTTTTGCTCATGATTCTAGCAGTTGTTCAAGATCACTTATACCAGTGCCAAGAAATGTTATTTTTGCAATATTTAACATTTCACATGTATATTTACATGTTTTCAGTTTTATATAAGGCAGGAGGTGATAATGTTATCATTAAGAAAAGACCTGTGTTAATAATTAGGAGGATAGATGTTTGAATGCTGTTTCTTCCTGTGGGACCTGGAAACTGTAGAGATTAAGGTAATAAACAAATAATAGTTTGCCTAACATGCTGAAAAGGCATTTAAGATTTAACATGAAGTTACTCTGAATTATCAAAGTGTCTGAAATTTGTCAAAATAGTTAACAGAACTTGAGCTTAAGCTTTGAGTCATTCTTTGCCATCATTGATAAATCTGGGTATTAGTGAAAGCAACCAATATCTAAAACATCTTTATCATACTATAGAACTAAAAAATGATAGCTAAACCCTTCCTAATTCCTGCTTCCAACTTCCAGTAGAATATTTACTTTACTGCATGATTTTTCTTTGGGTGCTTTAGCTGTCACTGAAGACCTCTGGCTATGGAACTTTATGATCCAGCTTTTCCCCCATGGACTTTGATGGTGTAGATTGATTTCTAACCAATATATTACATAGAATGAAAGAAGAAATAAATGAGCAATCTCTCACAATGTGTGATATAGCTCAGAAACAATAGCTTTTCTTTATATTGATTGTTGGCAAATCCTATGCCTATTAATCACCTTTGCATTGTCCACCTGACTGATGGGGAAAAGAACAATATATCTTATATTTTGAGTGTTAGTGGTTAGTTACACAATGAATTGTGTTATGCATTTAGTCTGATAACCATACTGAATTTTAGCTTAATTAGAGCATTGTGTCTAAAATGCTAGGTAGTCAAAATCTGCTTATAAAAATTCTAATGGAGAAGACTGGAGAACAGGATGAGTGTAATATGTCATTGATATTGCCATAATTTTTTTTTACTTCCTCAAAGGAACATTATCTTTATCTGTATAGATTAGCTACTTTATCCTAAATTTCACCTTCTATCTTTACTCCTTTCTGCATTTTCTCTCTTTCTCTCTTTTTCATTATCTCCTGGACATTTGAATTCTCATTTCCTCAGTTGTTATTGTTACTTTAATGATTATCAGTATTCTCTCCAGAGTGAGGCCATGTACAAGTCTGTTCTTTTCTAGTAAGGCCTAGCACTGCCAAGCACTCTGCTAAGTACTTTTACATTTGTTCCTTCTAACAACCTGCCGGACAGTTCTCTGGTTGGCCTGCTCCCTTTTCTCACTTGTAGTTCTCAAGAATAACTGTAGACTGTGCTGGAAATGCAACAACCTGAGAGGAGTAGGGACTGGCAGAAACAGCCTGGATCAGTTCCAGTCCTCCCCTAAAAACAGGATGTCCGTCAACATTTCTGTCCAATGTGAAAGTGACTCCATGGACTATAAATCCCAGGCGGGCCTGCTTTCCACGGTTCTTGAGCTGTGGTGCAAGTAAGGCACAGACATATGAGACTTCATTTGCCCCAGCAACTTACCTGAGCTTAGAGGACATGTATCACATTGAAAAATTCTAGGCTTCTGTTGTCCCTTGATGCCTAACTATAAGTAATAAGCCTGCTTCATGTAACTTGTTGTGTGTGCAGATATTCTGTCTTACCAAACTTAGGCACGCTGGTAACGAGTGCAGAGTGAGCCTGCTGTACAAAATTGGCTTAGCAAGCAGGGTCCAGTCTGACAGAATCATGGATTATTGGCAAATCAGGAGGAGTGATACCTCCCAGTACCCAGCCAATGTTAGAAACATCAGCCTCAGGGTACAGGGGCTGGGAATGCAGCCGGATGTTTTACGGTGACTAATGAGTAGTAAGGGGAACATAAGTCACCCTTCCCCCCACAGATGTGAATGAGCTGGTTGCATAGATTGAGGCACAAAAATCAGTGTGGAAACAGGAGAGCCGTGCACCATCTCCTGTTTTTGGGGAACATATGTGATTGTTCATTTCCAGGGCTGAGAAGTTCTAGAAGTGAGTGCTCACGGAGATTTTGAAGCATCTGAGTGGAAATTAACAGTTGGTTTTCAGGTCTTCACAGAAAAGGAGCACTAAAAAAACAGATAAAAAGAAAAACCAGGGAAACCTCCTGTAGTCTAGCTGATGTGTCTGTCTGATAAAGTGACATTGCAGATCCAAGTATCTCAGACTGAATGGTGCATTAGGAATGGGGCCAAAGTCTCCAGGTCCTCATCAGAGGCCAGTGACCCTACACTCCTCTGAAGATGAGAAAAAAAAAAAAAAAAGAAGAAGAAGAAAAGAAAGGATTTTTCTGGGGTTTTTGGATACTTGAGCCCACTTGACAATGTTTTTAGGTCATCTTAGGAGAAAAATTAAACTGATAACATCAGGAGATTTTTAAGACAAATGCGATGATTCATGGTGCTTACCTGTTTATGATGCTTATCAGCTTGTGGGTGGGACTTTGTGGCCCATTTCAGGTGCCAATGACCATGGTTCCCGCTGCTGAGTGATTTTAAGCTTTATTATTTTGTCTGCTTGTGACACACAACATCACTACTGCCTTAGGGGGCGTGTCCCTTCACAGCTAAGAAATTTAGCCTTAGCTATTCAATAAAAGCAGTGTTGCTTACTAAGTGGAGAAGAGGATACTACTTGGCTAATTGAAAACTTGCTACAGCTAAAAATGTTGCAACCCACCTTGTCACAGTATAATACCTCAGTCTGGCTCATCGAAAAGGTCTTCAGGGAATGGAGACCAACAGTGAACTATTGTAGGCCGAATGCCAGAGCTACTCAGGTGCAAAAGAAGTATCTCACATATAGTCAAGTGATAATTTTGACCTTGACAATACCCACTCATGAAAAGGAGGCCCAACAGCCAGTAGGCATCTTTTGTATTGGAGGCAGCATGTAACTCACCTGCACATTCATTTGCGCCCCCTTAGACAAGTTGACAAGCAAAGCTGCCAACTTTAAAGGAGGCCCTTTGCAGCAGCAGATCTTGGAAGCCATTCAACAAGTCAAGACCAATCCAACACATTTAAAACCTTAAGTCTGCTACCCTGATAGAATTACTGGTGTGTGAAATGTTTACGCATGATGGTTGAAGTCTACGGCAACAGAAAACTGCCACCAGGGTATACCAGTCTCTCAAATTTAGTATTCATAAGTTGCCTGAGGCAGATACGTCCCCTTTTGAATAGCAACTCCTTGTTTGCTATTGGGTATGGGTGGAGACTGAGCATCTTACAGGTGGAGTACCGCATGGGATGCTGTGACCTGGACTGCTCATTCCCCCTGGGGGCCTCACAAACTGAACCAATAATGTTAGACAGGCTCAACAAAGCTCAACTATCAAATGGAAATGGTACATTTAATATCAGGCCGAGCCAGGACTCCAAATTACTAGTAGGTTCCATGAGCAAATGGCTAGCTTATCAGAAGGGACAAAATGACCCATAAGGATGCTTTGGTTCCTTCCGTAGTTACTTGGGACCCAAGATTCAAAGATAATGCATGCCAACAGCATAGCATGGTTTACAGATGGCTCTGTGAAATAAGCAGACAGGGTCCACTGTGCTATGGCCAACCCCCAGGCAGTGGATGGCCTTGTTTAGACTGAGACTGGACATGAATATTCTAGCCAATGTTAGAAGGGTGGTAGCCCATGTAACAAGGGTTGTACGTATACTAAACACCGTACTCAATGCAATGGAAAAAATAGTGCATATTAGAAAACACTGATCATGGTGGGGTGGAGGTCAACCAGGCAGCCTCCTGATTAGGCTGTGTCCGCAAATTATCAATCTGTGTTCCCAACATTTTTTCCCCATTTTCCGTTACAGTGCACATCCTGGGGGTGGTTTGCAGTTCAGATTGTCATAATACCCCAGACAAAGACCCCTGACCCTAATCTGGAGACAATTCTTCCCTCAGATGCCTGCCTCTTATGAGCTTCCACAGTGGTGAGGAACAGAACCAAAGAATACCAAGGGGCTAGGATCTCTCTAGCGGCTTCTGGGGCACATAATCCTTACATTTGGATGGACTAGTATGGGACACGACCACCCCTTGAACCTGAAGGTTGAAAGTTCTTGGTCAAACAACAAGGGCAATGGGTGCCTTGTAAGGCAGTAGTATTGAAACTGAAACAGGACTGGCTCACTACATCAACTCAGCCCAACCCCTATGTGATGTGGGGGGAACATCTGTGACCCCAGGAGGGAAGTAGGGTGAGGCATTAACTGTCAGTCTGCTTTTTTCAAAATGATGTGACAGCAGAGGCCTGGAAGAAAAATGCATTATTAGGCTTCGCAAGCTGTAGCTGCTGCAGGTAACCTGAAGAAATGCTGAATCTGCTGTCCTGGACCTCACTGTGTACTAGACCACAGAGACCTTTTCATCCTGCCAGTGGTAAACTACACCAGCATTCCCAGTACTACAGTGCAGGTCTATAGAAGCTGAGCCCTGGATTACCAAGTGAAGATCTGATACGTGCCACATGGGAGAGAGCCAGAGGAGCCCTGTTTTAATTTGGTTGACCTAAGGTGGAAAATTGTCACAACCACAACTAACAAAACTTTGAAGGCTTGTATTTTGACATACCTAGTCTTCTTTTGTCCCTTGCTGCCTATCTGTAGGCAATCAACCCACTTCATGTAAGGTTCTGCGTGTGGGTATACTGTCCACCAGATTCAGACAAGTCAGTAACCAGTGACAGTGAACTTGCTTCACATAGCCCTAGGACAATGGGTACTATGATCAGCATTACCATTTTATAGATGAGAAATTGAGGCACAGGGAACTAAATCATGTAGCCAGTAAGTGGCAGAATCAGAATGTGATCCCAGTCAGTTTGGCCTGTAGAGTCTGTGATATTAACAACTGTGCTATGGAGTCTTTGATGGATGAGGGAAAAAAATTACAGTTGTTCTTCCCCAGAATCTTATAATTAAATGATTATAATGATCAGACTGGAGCACAACCTTGGGAAATGTAATTTTCCATAAATTTTGGATCATTAGGAAATATTGTCCATTTCTCTCTTGCCTTGCTTTGATCATTGAGAACAGCAACATAGGAGTTTAATATTTATTTATTTATTTGATACTAAGCATTTATATAAACTCTTCATGGAAATCTTCAAATCAGTCATTTCATTTATGCAAACAAAAATGCAGCTGAAAAATCTAAGTATGTATTTAAATTTACAGAAAATCATATTTTTTCCCTAAGTAAGCCTTTCATTATTTCTCTGGAATTTCTCTTTTCCATGTAATGGCTCTTTTGTTGGTGAGATTTTCCTGTGTTATTCATTGACAGCTGCAAAACTGCTTTGCCAAGTTGAAATCTGTATTTTGAAATATACTTATTTGTTAAACATAAAATGATTTATTTAGTTGCCTGTTTATGATAGTTTTAGAGAATTATTGCTTTAGAAATATATTTTTATCTGAAATGACTATTAAGAGTTTATTATATTTTTCCATGTTTAGGATTCTATTCTCTCATTTCTTTAGTATCCTCTGCAATTAAACACTGACAAAAATGGACTCAATTCTTACTTTTTTTTGCTTTTATTCTCCTCATATCCCTCTTTGTGAATATGCTCACATAGCTTTCCACTGTCTACTAGATAGATAATCAAATGAAAATTACCTATTTAACACGAATTAAGAGCTCAACACAACTGTTCAACTCCTCAGTCTGGCATTCATCAAGCCCTTAGCCTTGTGCTATCTTGCCTCATTCAACCCATTTTCTATTTCTTCTCAAATGAGTTAATGAAATACTCAACTATCGGCCCTACTACTTTCTACAAAGGTATTCGTCCCTTGCAAAGGCTTTTGGTTTTTTTTAAGTTTATTTAAGCTTCTTTCTATACCAGCATTCTCTTTCCTATTCTCTCTCTCTTTCATCCTTCAAAATATAACTTGAATAATCTTTATACAGTATAAAATCTATAAATTGAGCATTTCTAATTGTTGTCAGTAATATATTAGCACATTTTGTTCAATTTTTTGTCATCTTAAAAACTTCAAATACACCTTCAAATCCATATAATGGCAACATCTTAAAAGATCAATGTATATTTGCCACAGATAAAGACAGCTTAGAGGATATTTTAGGTAACCTCGTTCAACATTTGTTCCCATGGCAGGATCAGAGGTGTGCAGAACCCTAAGTAGTGAAGAAAATCTCAAAAATAGGTACTACCTTCTTGCCACATGTTTTTGTCAAGATTTGGCATAGTTCTCACACATATTTTGTGTTTTTAGCCTGATGTGTTTTTGGGAAAACCATACCAAACTGAAATGTAGCAAAAGTTCAGCCTTGAACCAGAATCTCTGAGTAATCTCAGTCTTCTCTGCCCTTTACGTATAACCCAAGGCACCCAAGATAATGAGAGCAGATGGTTTCCTGGGTGCCAGGGGGAGGGTTGGGGAAAGGCCAAATGTGGTGGTATCATGTGTTTGCTGGCTGCCTTAGCTCACTGATCGTAGATCATCAGAGTACTTGAGGTGATCAGTAACTCTAAACTGCTTTAAATGTGTGTGTTAAGGTTTATTGAGACAGTCTGTGTTCTGGAGCACCCCGAGTATCTAGGCCATCCTTGTAAACAGAATGGCTGGTCTCTTAGAGTCTTCAATACATCCGAGAAGGTCCAAGATATGCACCTGGTCCCATAGTCTGATTGGATTTGCTTAGTCTATCTGTAAATGTTGTTAATCCGGCCAGTCTCTCTGGGCTGATTGATGTGTTAACCATATCAAGATTTTTCTGACAGTCTTCTTGATACCTGACTGAAACTTCACTCTTTTGATTAGATGGAAAGTTTAGGATAGTCATGGCCTGGGTGGAGGTAGAAGTTGAGGTTATGTATGGGAGGATACCTGGTCTGGTTTCCAGTTGAATCAAGGCTTCTGGATTTCTTGATCCATCCCCACTTGACTATTTCATTTAGCCCTTCCAACAATGCAATAGAGGGAAATCTGACCCCTATCCATTTGAGCCCTCCACATTTAGTTGGGGAAAGGAAATAGGTCCAAGCCAAAGTGCAACCACAGCCATGCCTCTGGTTATCCATGTAGTAGGTCCTCCATCACCATTTTTTAAAAAGATGGAGTCTCACTCTGTCACCCAGGTGGGAGTGCAATGGCAAGTCTCGGCTCACTGCAACTTCTGCCTCCCGGATTCAAGCATTTCTCCTGCCTCAGCCTCCTGAGTAGCTGGGACTATAGGCATGTACTGCCACACCCAGGTAAGTTTTTGTATTTTTAGTAGAGACAGGGTCTCACCATGTTGGCCAGGCTGGTCTTGAACTCCTGACCTCTGGGATTACAGGTGGGATTACTGGCCCATTTACCCTTGTTAAGCACTCCTCCTGTATCTCGAATCCTATGACAACCATATATAGAGATGTGATCACCTTGCTTTTGTGATCCCAACATCTATCTTTCTCCTCTATCCTGCTCTTGACACTGAAGTTGATGTGACTCAGTAGAACCTGTCAGATACAGGTAGCTTGGAAGCTGTAGTCAGCTAACCTTGGTTCTGATGCCTATTCTACATCTTACTGCCTAATTAATGTAGTGCAAAGAAAACAAAATGCATGAAGCTGAGCTTTCTGTTCTGTAAAAAGGGAGAGAAATCCTTATAAATAATAGTTTTGATCCTTCCTAAATGAACTGTATTCCTGGATATATTTAGGTTACTGAGCAGCTGTCTGAGAGGAGGTAATGCAAGTGAGATCAGTCTCTGTCTTTTCCTGATAGAGTCCATTCAGTAATTTGTTGCTTCAGGGGAGAAGAGTCTGGGAGACAGCACTCAAGAGCCCTGGGAGTGAACTTTGGAACACAGAAGATTATAAAGATATCCTAGCCAGAGAGATCTCAAATTATCTAAGGTGGTTATAGGTGGTCAACATTAATGTGTTTGTGTTTATAGTCTCCATGATTCCTTAAGAACAAAGATAAACTAAAAAGATGGGTGGAGTTTAATATTCTTCTGAAACCCTGGGGCTGCGAGGAACTGAGGGCTTTCTGCTAGGTGACATCCAGAGACTGACCTCTTTGATGGCTAATACCTGCTGGCTCACAAGAACAGAGACATTGGCACTTGCATAACTCATTGATGGCCCCAAACTTAAGCTGTCCTGGAAGCTGGACCTGAGCCCCAATAAGCAGATAAATGAAAATAACAGGCCATTCAATAGGGATCTAATGGTTGGTGAGAGAAAAAATGCACAAGAACCCCGAAACAAGTGACCCCTAATGAATTTGAGCTGCCATAGGAGAAATATGACAACTTGAACCTAATAAAATATAATTATAAAAGCATTTAGGAAGCTTGAAGCAGAGCTCACTAAATATTTATGGTTTTCGCTATTTAACTAGTTCTGGCTGGTGGTTCATAAGCAGGTGTAATATTCATCCTTTATAGGCTAAGGCAGTGAAGAGCTGGTGAGCCCCTTTAATTTTTCTTTTTTCCTGCCACGGTGACCTTGGAGACCACTTCTTCCAGATGGTAAAGGTATAACATGCAGAAGATCACATGACTTATATTGAGTTATAATATGCGTGAGGGAAAACAAAAATGTAAAACCAAAACCTTCTATTGTACTATCAGTGAGATTTCTGAGTTGTCTATTTTCATAACATACGGTAGTACTTCCCTGGAAAATGCTGATATTCTGTGTTTGTATTCGGGCAGTCTTATCACATAGTCTATTCTCTTACTCCAAGTCCCGTGAGCTCTAGGAAATAGTAATCATAAGTGGTTGAAAGACAGTAATTTTAGAATGATATGCAGGTTATCACACTCTGGAAGGCAGAATTCAGGGCATTGATTTTCATACCTTAATGTACATATGACTAAACTAGGGATTTTGCCAGAATTCGGATTCTGATTCAATACATTTTGGGTAATCTTAGACATGTGTTGAATTTCTAGCAATCTTCTAACAATGTTAATGCTGTTGGATAATGGGCGACACTTTATCCAAACAGCAAAGTTTTAGGAAATATGTAGAAAGGTACTCTCTCCTGGCCTTTCAAAAACTTGACAAGTAGTCAAGACTGAACGGTTATAATAAGACCTCAGGTGGCAAGGCTTGGTCTGGTATGACTGAAATTGACCTACCTGTGTGTGATTGCCTCCGTTGTGGGGGCAATCAATTACTTCTTCCTCTTCTTCACATACTAAAGCTGTATGTGTAAACAGCTTTAGTGGTTGGAAGAAGTCAGGAGCAGGATGTTAAAGCTGTCCGCCCTCTGACTGAGCTTGGAACAGAGCATGCCACTCAATTTGCCCCGCCCACATACTGACCATGTTCTAGAAGCAAACTTCCTGTGTCCGACTTTCTCCAGAGCCACATCCAGTGAGTGAGTCAAATATTTGATCGAAAGTATGACTTACTCGAAATTCCAGAAACATAATCCAATATTCTCAGCTGTTTTGTCAGTGATATATTGTTAAGTCAGTGAATGTAAATGCAACAAAGTATGGGAAAACAAACTTCTATCAATTGTGACCATATCCTAGACTAGAGAATCACCATTGCTACAGCACTAAGATTGTATGTCTCACTTAATAATCAATGTACTCTTCTTCTTTGGCAGCCATTTTATTCCTAAAACACATCCTTATTTGGGAGTAATTAGTTACTTTTCTTAAATAGGCAAAATAAATTTTTTTAACACCTATCCAAAATTTGGTGATAAGTACATTAGGGAAACAAGGGCATTTTTTAAGCTAGAATGATTCAAAACTGAGTATTTTTTGCCTGTAAGGATGATTCAAGATGTTTAGATCCATAGTCTGAAACATGAAGGTGAAAGATCACTTTTAATCTTCTTACTTTATAAGGAATTGTGCAGATATTAATCTTGTCAAAAAATTCTAGCAAGGAAGCAATTCACACCCTTCTCCTTTCTGAAAGTTCTTTTCCCTTGTCACCCTGTATCTTCTCAAGGGTTTTAAAGCATTTTGACATAATCTTGCAAACTCAGACTCATAACAGTCTGCTTATATTCACCAAGTCACCAGTGACTTTTGAGAGTTCACAGTTACTTTTATGCACTAGATTTATCCCAGATCATGGCTGTTTTCGAAGTCGTCTCCAGTCCTAGAGTTTGTATTCTGACTGAGGTGTCATTATCTGATGCATACAAATTTTTAACAATCTTGGAAATTGTTTCATATATGTATGTACCAGGTATGAATTTTTAGTCACCGCATCTGAGTTCAGAACTGTCACATTGGTTTATTATTTCTAAATCAAATAAAATGTGACTTTGAAATTATATTTGTCAATATGGGGAGAACTTCAAACTTGATCCTGAAGTGGTCTGTCCTATTTAGGACTATATAAGGATCCAGAAGACTACTAAAGTGACCAGAAGATCAGAGAAGAATAATTACTTTTCTGTTTCTCATGGTTACTAGCGAGACGTTTATTTTCTAAGACTGCAATATATTTTACAGAGTAAATTTTAAAGTGTTCAGGTCAGTTTTGAGCATAGATATTCTTGAGTAACTTTAAAGCCCTGATACCACCACTCCACAGAAATTTTGATCTGAAATTAGCTCTCCAAAGTTCTATAAAATGATAATATGCTTTATTTAGGAAATATAACCCTCAAAAAACATACCCTGTTTTTAGTCTTGGGTCATTTTTTTTTCTTTCAGGATAAGCAGCCTTTGCCTTTACTTCTTTAAGAAGTTATCTTTATCTTCTTTCTCACTCAGGAATAAGAGAAGTAAAGGGAAATAATAACTGATGGGATATGATGTAAAATACAAAGAACGGATTGGCTATTTTAGGAGTCTGGCCCTATATGTGATCTCAGGTGAAGAGGCAGCGTACGTGAGTATGAATACTAGTAGGTGGGTGGTGTGATAATGGGCACCTGAAGAAGTTCTTCAGAGAAATTTATCAGTGAAATTGCTTCCAAAATTCTTATCTGACAGCTGGGATAGGAAAAAAAAATGTTAGATTGTGAGGAAAAAAAAAAGATTGTAAATATTCACTTAGAAGAGTTCTAGAGTAAATGAGTTAGAAGTGAATACAATGTTTTTCTTTCAGCACGGATGTTTGTGATTGATACTCAACGTGACACTGATTATTGTTTTTGTATCCTTTTTTCTTCTACATTCAATTTCAAAGAAGAGGTTCAGATAAATGAGAGAGATAGATATAGAGTTCAGAGTATGATGAAGAGAAGCAAGAGACTTGAGCGTAATTATAATAATTGACTATATCAAGGCTTTATAGAGTAATAGAATGAATAGGATAGATAGATTGACACTCAAATGTACAGAGAGAGGTAGAAAGGATGTAAGAGAGAGAGGGAGTGGGAGGGAGGGGGAGAGAGAGAGAGAAAAAAAAACAGATTGGGACTTACTATACGGAATTGACTCATGATTATGGAGGCTGGCAAGTCCAGAGGTCTGCAGGGTGAGTCAATAAGTTGACCAAGGAAAGCCAATGTTTCCATTTGAGCTTAAAGGAAGGAAAAATGCTGATGTCTCAGTCCTAAGGTTGTCAGGCGAAGCGATACTATCTATTCACAGGTTGAACTGATAGAATAAGACTTACCCACATTAAAAAGGACAACCTGCTTTACTCAGTCTACAAATGTAAATGTTAACTTCATTCAAAATCACTCTCACAGAAACTGAGCACCCCATGAATCAGTAAAATTGACACATAAAATTAGCCACACATTAATTCCATTAATATCATGGAATGTAAGATGGATACTGTGAAAAAGTGTTAGGATTAATAAATTCAGAGGGATAAAGAATGGTTGGGGTCATGGCACTGAAAGAAATGACCTGGATAAAAAGAGATGATGGTCAAACTGGGTGCATAGCATTATTGGTGATGGTAAGATTCAGCAATGAAAATGGTTTTTATCTAAAGAAAGCTATAGATATAATGGATAATCTAGCACCACATTGTCCAATATGATAGCCATTACTCACATGTAGCTGTTTTAACTGAACGTGCAATAAACGAGATTTTTGAACTAAACCTGAACTAAATGTATTGAAGCCTAATCCTAGTTCTATGGAAGTCTCCTAGTTCACAGGCTTTAGAATCTTTCCTCATATTGATTACACTTTTGAGTTGCTTTTTTACTTGATTTGACTTTCATTTGCAATGCTAGTACCTAACGTCCACATATCTCTTAGTGTGTAAAGCAAACAAAAACTAGTACATTACTACTTTTTTAAAAAAACCTGCTAGATGATTTACTTTTAAATTGTACACTAAGTTAATTTAGAATGGTGTTATAATGAAAGAATCAATTTATTTTCTCTAAATCAAACAGCTTTTTCCTCTGGTTACTGCTCAGAAAGATCTTTTCCTGACAAATAACACTAACAGGTCCTCACTGATTTCTAGGATCTCTAAGAGGCTGTTACAAGAATAGAGCTTAGAAAAGTGCATACACCAGGTAAAGTCTCAACTGCTACATTAAATTAAAAATACCAACTTTTTTTTTTTAATTTTTAATATATACTTTTTATTGCATTTTAGGTTTGGGGGTACATGTGAAGAACATGCAAGATTGTTACATAGGTACACACATGGCAGTGTGATTTGCTGCCTTCCTCCCCATCACCTGTATCTGTTATTTCTCCCCATGCTATCCCTCCCCAACTCCCCACCCCCCGCTGTCCCTCCCCTTTTTCCCCCCAACAGACC
>PVKV010018964.1:0-43410 GCA_004027835.1 Alouatta palliata
TATTCTCTTAACATCTTTGTAAATGTTATTATTCTTACTAGAAGGCTTTTCCCTGCTCCTTGCTTGACCAGCTCCTTTGTGTTTCCATTTTGCTGGTCACATGTCAACATGCTCCAGGAACTCCTTCCTAAGACCCTTTCATGCCCTGGCATCAGGGTTTGGGTCTCTTACTGTGTTATCAGAACGCAGAGCACACTACTGTATGGTGACCTCTCTCTCTATCCCATTCAATTTTTTTAATTTTTAAATTTTGCTTTTTTTTTTTTTTAAGACGGGGTGGGTTTCACCACGTTGGTCAGGCTGGTCTTGAACTCCCAATCTCAGGTGATCTGCCTGCCTTGGCCTCCAAAGTGCTTGGATTACAGGCGTGAGCCACCACGCCCGGCCAGTTTTGTTTTTTTAGATAGTCTTGCTCTGTTGCCTAGGCTGGAGTGCAGTGGTGAGATCTCGGCTCACTGTAATCTCCACCTCCCAGGTTCAAGAGATTTTCCTTGAGTAGCTGGGACTATAGGGAGGCATGTGCCACCAAGCCCTGCTAATAGTTTTGTATTTTTAGTAGGAAATGGGATTTCACCATGTTGGTCAGGCTGGTCTCAAACTCCTGACCTCAAATGCTCTGCCCACCTCCGCCTCCCAAAGTGCTGGGATTACAGGCATAAGCCACTGTACCTGGGCCCCATTCAACTTTGAGCTGAGGACAGGGAATGTTTCTTTTAGCTTTGATTCTGATCTGTTCTCAGGCATAAAGTGCAGATAAATTTTTATCAAATAAAATGGAGTGGGAAGAGTTGAGCAGATGAAGGCTGGTAATACAGCACAGCAAAGTAGAAATGCCAGCAATTCACTATTACAATGGAAAAAATGCTATTGTGTAATTTCAGTTTTACTGTATATGCTACTTACTTGTTTTAGTAAGGGCTCCATATGGAGTAGCCTGGGCCTCAGTTTTGTGGAGTAATTGAATCGTGGTTTTTTGTTTCTTGTTTTTCAGAGGCAAATTTAAGGTTCTGGGAAATATGAATTATTTTTTCAAATTTCCAACAGAGCTGTATGCAACAATATGCTAATTAGGTAAATTGTAATACTAGTGATTTCCATAAAGTATCTGTAATTCTTTTAAAAACCTTGGAAAATAGATATTAGTTCTTCCTTTGCTACTGAGGAAACTGTGGCTCGGGAAGGTTAAGCAATCATCCAAGGTTGGCATTAGTTACTGCCAGCTCTCACACCTCTTCACGGTTGCATACCTGGTCCAAATCATCAACATGTTTTGCCTAGATGGCTGTGACAGCTTGCAGTCTATTGCTCATGCAGCAGCCATACACGCACATATCTACAAACACACACACACACACACACACACACACACAACCAGCTTAGATTGTGCCATTTCTTTTCTCAAAACTCTGGTGGCACCAGGCGCAGTGGCTCATGCCTGTAATCTCAGCACTTTGGGAGGCCGAGGCAGGCTGATCACTTGAGGCCAGGACTTTGAGACCAGCCTGGCCAACATGGCGAAACCTCCTCTCTACCAAACACACAAAAATTAGCCAGGTGTCAGGGCAGGTGCCTGTAACCTCAGCTACTCAGGAGGCTGAGGCAGAAGAATCACCTGAACCTGGGAGGTGGGGGTGCAGTGAGCCGAGATCACACCACAGCACTCCAGACTGTGTGACAGAGCCTCCATCTCAAGGGGAAAAAAACAAAAACAACAACAACAAAACCCAACACTAATGGCATCCCATTACATTCAGAGAAAACTTACAAACTGCAAAATTGTTTATTTTCTGGCCCCATCTCTGCAATTATATCCACAATCTGTCTACCTCACCCTCATTCTAATTTTGCCATTTTTGCTTTCTTGTTCTTCCTGAGTATATCAAGCACATTTTCACCTCATCTCTTTGTATTTGGTATTCCCTGTGCTGAAATGCTTTCTTCTGAGATTAACATCTTTTATTCTTTTACTTCATTAAGAGCTCTGCTCTAATGTCATCTCATCAGAGGACATCCCTAACCATCCTGTCTGGATAGCACCCACCTATACATCTCTACTTAAGGCTGCTTGTCACATACCTTTGTATATTTCCTATCCCCCTTGCCTGCATCTAAAACATAAGCTATAAAAAGGTAGACACATGGCTGGGCGCGGTGGCTCACGCCTGCAATTCCAGCACTTTCAGAGGCTGGAATTTCAGAGGCCAAGGCAGGGGGATCACAAGGTCAGGAGTTTGAGACCAGCCTGGCCAACATGGTGAAACCCCATCTCTACTGAAAATACAAAAATTAGCTGGGCATGGTGGCACGTGCCTGTAGTCCCAGCTACTCGGAAGGCTGAGGCAGAAGAATCGCTGGAACCCAGGAGGGGGAGGTTGCCGTGAGCTCAGAGATGGTGCCACTGTACTCCAGCCTGGGCAACAGAGTGAGACTGTCTCAACCAAAAAAGAAAGAAGGAAAGAGAGAAAAAGAGAAAGAAGAAAGAAAGAATGAAGAAGGAAGGAACAAAGGAAGGAAGGAACAAAGGAAGGAAGGAAGGAAGGAAGGAAGGGAGAGAGACAAACAGAGCAGAGACAGCCGGGTATGGTGGCTCCTGCCTGTAATCCCAGCACTTTGGGAGACTGAGGTGGGCTGATCACTTGAAGTCAGGAGTTTGAGACCAGCCTGGCCAACATGGTGAAACTCCATCTCTACTAAAAATACAAAAATTAGCCAGACATGGTGGTGCATGCCTGTAATCTCAGCGACATGGGAGGCTGAGGAAGGAGAGTCGCTTGAACCCAGGAGGTGGTGGTTGCAGTGACCTGAGATTGTGACACTGCACTGCAGTCTGGGAGACAGGAAGACTTTGTCTGGAAGAAAAAAAAAAGAAAGCAGAGACTTATGTATTCTTTTAACACCATATCCCCAAAACTTAGACTATGTTAAGCATTAGAAAAAGAAATTACAGCCGGGCGTGGTGGCTCATGCCTGTAATCCTAGCACTTTGGGAGGCTGAGGTGGGTGGATCACCTTGAGATCAGCAGTTCAAGACCAGCCTGACCATCATGGTGAAACCCCGTCTTTGTAAAAAAAGAAAAAGAAATTACAGATATAAGGACTAAGAAGAAACAAAATTGTTTGTATACACAGAATATATAATTGTCTGTTTAAAAAAAACACACAAGAATGTGCAGATACAAGAATGAGAGACAGCAAGGTTGCTGAATACAAAAATTAAAATCAACATTAGCTAAAAACAGTAAACGTAATAACTAAAAACACACTATAGGAAGTAGTGTTAAAAAGCATAAAGTCCCTAGGAAATATTAATAAGACCTTTATGGAGAAAATTATAAACTTTATTGAAAGATATGTCAAAGGCCTACGTAAATGCACAGCTGTACCATATTCATGGATAGGAAGACAACATTGTAAAGATGACATGGCTTACCAAATTAATCTATACATTCAATACAAATCCAATCAAAATTTCAAATCCAAACAAAATTTCAACGTTCTTGGGTTTGGTTTATAACTTGTTGATCTACAGAAGTTATATAGAAGAGCAGATGACTTAGAATAGCCAAGACACTCCAAGGAAGAAAACATTTGCGGTGATACTGGAAACAGAGGTGAGATTGGTTGAAATTCTGACAAAATGTGGAGACATCTTGGTTTTTATCAAGACCTTTTTCTAAAGTTGTAATAGTCAGGACTGTATTGTACTGCTACAAGATTAGACAAATTGACATAAGTCAGAATAGAAACCATCAAAATACCCAAACATGTACACAAACAATTTATGAAAAAGAGGCAGTATTATAAATCACTGGAGAAAGGATGAACTTTTCAGTAAATAGTGCTGAGACAACCACTTCGCCATATGAAAAATATTAAATTGAATTTCTCACTGTTAATTTTCACAAAAAGCAGTTCAGGGCAGACTAAAGACAAATATGAAAGGCAAAACTATAAAACTTCTACAAGGCAGTAAAGAATATATTTATGACTTTGGGTAGGAAAGGATCTCCCCACAAACCAACTAGTAATTAGCTTTATATTATACTTTTTAAAAACATTTATTTTCAGCAGGAAATAGTCAACATTTTACAATTTCCAAACTCCCCTCCTCTGAAAGTCACTGTAAAAGTTAACAATGTATTTTGTTGCTGCTCTGAACAAGAAAGATATTCAGAGAGGGTGGACACTTCACATGAGGCATGTATGAACTTTTCACAGGCCCACTTTGATACGGAGGAAATAAAGTAAAACCTGCAGGATGGATCCACAAACTAAACAGGAATCTTGGCTCTTTTGAGTGACACCATTTCGATGTCATCACCGGAGAGCCCGAGTTTTGTCACCTAACACAGTCGATTTTTGGGCTGCCAAGGCTACATCAAGACTCTTGGTTTAAGGAAGTTAAGTGTATGCTGATGGCATCCGGGAAGGAGAAGATGTGACAGTTCGCTTCCCTACGCTGTAAGGCTTCTGTGCCCAAGTGGCTGACATGGGAACGTTAGAGAATTTCTCCTGGGAATCAAGAACAATCTTCAAAAACCGGGACAGAAAATTTTATTTTCCCCTATTTTAATTCCATTTCTGAGATACACCCTATTAGTGGTATTTGCCCTTTCCACAAAAGACAACAATGAAGTATCCTGTGTGCTAACAACATAACTTAAAAAAGAGAGCCAAACTTCTACAGTTTTAAAAAAGTTGATTTAAAAAAATAGTATTTCAAACAGTAGAGTCACTAGAAGTACAGAACTATCAAAACTGTCCATTTCACTTGGCATCCCCAGTGCCTTCCGCTTTCTGGGACTGGAGTGTAGAGGCATCTCGGTTCTTTGAAGGGTTGTTCCCATCCTTGCCAGCATCTGCTTTCCCCTTTCTTCCTTTGGGCAGCTTCTCTCCCTTCTTTGCAGGGGCCTTTTTAGGCCTGGGCTCTGGTTTTGGAGGAGCTGGTTTAGCAGACAGCCGCGCCGACCTCCTCTGTGGCTCATCCTTCACCTTCGCTTTATCACCTTTGGCATCTCCTTTTGCCTTTCTCTTGGGCATGGTGGCAGCAGTGTTGGCAGGCAGCTTAAGAAGTGCTGGTGGGTGCTTCTGTCTTCCTCACACTGCTCCTGGAAAGATGTCTTTAACAAGACACAAAAAGCGTAAACCATAAAGGGAAAGAGTGACCAATGTAAACATTCAAAATCAAATTTGACTATATTGTTAATAATTTGTGTATATCAAAAATATATAGCATAATAAAATTAAAACAGTAAGTTCCCCGCTCAGCAAAGATACGTGTAACACACATAACAGACAAAATGTTAGAATCCTGAATACATAAAGCATTCCTATAGATCCATAAGAAAAGGACAAAATAAAAATTTTAAAACCATGGCAAAAAATGTTAACAGGTACTTCTTGAAAGCATGAGTGAGGAATAAGCACATAAAAATATATGAGAAATACATATTAAAAGCATAGGATATAACATTTCATATGTACCAAACTGAGAAAAGCCAAGTCGTCGGGCAATATCAAGGGCTCAGCTGATATGGAGCGATCAAAACCCTTATGAACTGCTGTGTGTGTGTGTGCAAAGTAGTGTATTTGCTTTTGGAAAGAGTAGTTATTTGTAAAGCACTCTGGAAATAGTGGTATTATGTAAAGAAATTTTACTTCTACGTATTTACTTAAAGGGATTCTTGGAGGTGTGAACAGGAGATCCCTACAAGAATGTTTGCAGCAACACTGTAACTTCAAAAACCTGTAAATCACTCAAATGTCCTTCAACAGTAGAAGGGATACATATATTTTGGTAGTATCTATAAAAGGGAATACTGCTATTCAGCAACTGAAACATAGATTACAGCTAGATTCCAAAACGAGGATGAATCTCAAGAACATAATGCTGAACAAAAACAGCAAGTTGAAGAAGAACATGTACAGTATAGATCCATTTACATGTATAAAACTATGACATGTTGAGGCCACAAACATATAGTTACACACACACACATACACAAAGTGGATAAACAAAAATTGGACAGCGGTCTTTTGTGAGTTGGGAAAGGGATGTGGTTGAAGAAGGCATGTAGGTTAGTCTAGAGATGGGGGAGGTTGCGTTCTCATTCTCTTCTTTAAACTGTAGGGGAAGCACGTGGCTGGAGTATTATTTATGTCTTACATAGAAAAATTGTATGTGTCTGCTCAAGAATTAAAATGTGAGTGGCCCAGAGCACAGCTTGAGAGCCACACAAGTAGGAAATGGAAAAGGATTTCAGTTTGGGCAATTAGAATTTAGGCCTAGCTGGGCGTGGTAGCTCGTGGCTGTAATCTCAGCGCTTTGGGGGGCCGAGGTGGGCGGATCACCTGGGGTCGGGATTCTAAGGCCAGCCTTACCAACATGGAGAAACCTTGTTTCTACTAAAAATACAAAAAATTAGCTGGGCATGGTGGCACATACCTGTAATCCCAGCTTCTCGGGAGGCTGACGCAGGAGGATCGCTTGAACCCAGGAGGCGGAGGTTGCAGTCAACCAAGACTGCACCATTGCACTCCAGCCTAGGGCTGGCATTCACGGGCACTGTGTGACTTTTTTTTTTTTTTTGAGACAGAGTTTCACTCTTGTTGCCCTGACCAGAGTGCAATGGCATGATCTTAGCTCACTGCAACCTCCGCCTCCTGGGTTCAAGCAATTCTCCTGCCTCAGTCTCCCAAGTAGCTGGGAGTACAGGCATGTGCCAAAACACTCAGCTAATTTTTGTATTTTCAGTAGAGACGGGATTTCTTCATGTTGGTCAGGCTAGTCTCGAACTCCCAACATCAGGTGATCCATCTACCTCGGCCTCCCAAAGTGCTGGGATTACAGGTTTGAGCCACCACGCCTGGCCACTGTGACTTTAAAGCTTTTGACTATGACTAGCTATTCATACCTTCTGCCCCACCCTTGAAAACATTTCCTGGGAAATTCTGTAACCTCGTGAGTGGCCCCTACTTCACAATGTTATTATTCTTTTAATCTTGTCTCTAAATTGCTCCAGTTTTATTTTATTTTTTATTTTTATTTTCTGAGACAGAATTTTGGAGTCTTGCTCTGTCACCCAGGCTGAAGTGCAGTGGCATGATCTCAGCTCACTGCAACCGCTGCCTCCCTGGTTCAAGAGATTTTCCTGCCTCAGCCTCCCAGGTAGCTGGGATTACAGGCACACGCCACTATGCCCAGCTAATTTTTGTATTTTTACCAGAGACGGGGTTTCACCGTGTTGGCCAGGTTGCTCTTGAACTCCTGACCTCAGGTGATCCTCCTGAGAACTGCTAGAACCCAGGAGGTGGGCCGTGAGTCAAGATCGCGCCACTGTACTCCAGCCTGGGTTACAGAGTAAGACTCTGTCTCAAAAAAAAAAGTGATGGTGCCACTGAGACACACTGCAGTTCTACTGACCTAACTACACCTAATCCACTCTCTTCTGAAGAAATCCTTGCCTAGACATTACATGAATTTATTGATAATTTTTGTCCTTTTTCCTTTCTCTCAAATGCAACACTAAAAAAATTTTTTAACAATTTTTAGGAAACAAATTTTTTTTTTAAATGCAAATCAGATGCAAATAAGAAAAAATGATTTTTAAAGAAAATAACTGAGACGAATGCCAGAGATCACAGAGGTCAACTTTGGTTATGGGAACAGTGTGACCAGAAAGGAATGGGTGAGACAAAGAGAGCTACTCTTACAATGAAGGAACCAATGAAAAATCATCTGATCTAATAGTAGCGTGACTTGATTTATACCTGTGGCCCTAGTATAATTATTCATAATGTTCCCTTTTACTTTGAAAAGTGATCCAACTTGGGCAATGAATAAGGTTACCACAAATATTCTGCATACACTTTTTAAAAAATCTTTTTTATTTTATTCCGCATATACTTTTATAGGCCTTTAAGTTACCAGAGAATGAGAGTGTTTAACCAAAGAGGGAGCTTTTGGCCCAGCACACATTTCGCTAAGAATGGATACTCCATACCATTCTCCTTCCATCTCACTCCAACATTGTTTCTCAGCCCATTTCCTGGTGTGGGAATGCTCACACAGTCTCTTTTCCTGAGTTCCATCTTCTTCAAGTTAGATCCATTGCAGTCCATGCCAAGTAGGGGGGCCATCACCTCCACATGTCAGAGGCCAAAACACAGCAGGTGACAAAATCAGGGAAAATAGGCCACTGCTTGGATGCTGTATCTGAGTATATGAATAAGGATTTAATTCTTCGTTTTCAACCTCTGCCTCCTGTGTTCAAGTGATTCTCCTGCCTGAGCCTCCAAAGTAGCTGGGACTACAGGAGCCTGCCACCATGCCCGGATATTTTTTGTATTTTTAGTGGAGACGAGGTTTCACTGTGTTAGCCACAATGGTCTTGATCTCCTGACCTCATGATCCACCCGCCTGGCCTCCCAAAGTGCTGGGATTATAGCTAAGATGGTCTTGATCTCCTGATCTTGTGATCCGCCCGCCTCGGCCTCCCACAGTGCTGGGATTGCAGGCGTGAGTCACAATGCCCAGCGGGATTTAATTCTTGAAACTTGCCTTTAGGAAGCTGATTAGGAAACCAGGTGACTGACTCTCTATCGACCTTACAGATGTAGGAGACCGATACACACAAAATGAAAAAGGGCCAGAGAGATGGGTAAAAGCTCTTATCATTTCCATAAAGGACAAGGAGGGCTGGAAAAGGAAGAAGCTCTCACCACACAGTGGTACTTAGAAGAAATTATTTGAGGCAGAGCAGAAGAGATTATTAGGGCAAGGAAACCCTTTTGTATGCTACTGTAATGGCATATATTACATAATGGTAAATGTTGTGCATTTAAAAAAACCCACAGAACTTCATACGGTGAGTGAACTCGGATGTAAACTATATATTTTAGTTAATAATAAGCTATCAGTATTGGTTCATCATTTGTAACAAATGCACCACACCAGTGCAAGTTGTTAATAACTTAGGAGAAACTGAGGTAGAGGAAGGGAAGTACATGGAAACTCTGTATCTCCGGCTCAATTTTCTATAAAACAAAAATTGCTCTAAAAAAGGAAGTCTATTAATGTAAAAAAAATACACATTTTAAGAGTTCGAAAAAATAAAGTTAATGATAAAATATAGAAGTCATTACAAATACACCTTCATGCATGTGGAAGAAAGAAAAATTACTAACTGGCAGATAAATCTTACTAGTAATTGTATAACTTTTTGGAAACATAGAGGAATGACTTTCAATGGTATCATCCAGCAAGAAATTATCAAGACAGACACTGAAGTTATTTTTCAGTGGCAACAATTTAAAAAGTTTTAGAAATACAACAATTCCCCTTTGTTAAAATACCTCTTCCAATAACACTGTATTAACGAAGAACAGAGCAAGTTAGTGACAGTTTTGAATCACTTATCTTCCTTGCACAGAACTGGACTGAAATTCTCATGAAAGTTCTCAATGTAACTCCTCCTTTAACCAGATTGCTGCAGGGAAGAAGAAACTCCCAAAGTGCTAGGATTACAGGCGTGAGCACAGTACTTCATCCTTCTTCCAATCCTTTTGTTAGCAGGAAGACTGGCATTTCTCATTAGAAAAAGATCATGATGTTTAAATTAACCGGCAGATAGAGCTTAAAAAAATAATAATAACGAAATAAAAAGCAAAATAGGGTCTTTTGGGTGGGCCCTAATCCAATATGACTGGTGTACTTACAGGAAGAGGAGATTAGATACAGACAACGAAGAAGAACATATCTAAGGACATGGTCAGGAGGTAGCCATCTTCAAGCCAAGAAGAGGCCTCAGAAGGAACCAAACCTGCTGGCATCTTCA
Source organism: Alouatta palliata (assembly GCA_004027835.1). NCBI lineage: Eukaryota > Metazoa > Chordata > Mammalia > Primates > Atelidae > Alouatta > Alouatta palliata. The sequence goes on from PVKV010018964.1 coordinate 9,837, forward strand.
TTTTGAACTTCTACCCTCCAGAACTGAAAGAAAACTAATTTCTGTTACTGAAGCCACCCAGTCTGCGGTACCTTGTTTTGGCAGCGCTAGCGGACTAACAGAAGAGAACGGTGTAAGAATTTAGTGACTTGGGCCGGGCGTTGGCTCACGCCTGTAATCCCACCACTTTGGGAGGCTGAGACAGGTGGATCATGAGGTCAGGAGTTTGAGACCAGCTTGGCCAACATAGTGAAACCCCGTCTCTAGTAAGAATACGAAAATTAGCTAGGTGTGGTGGTGCACCCCTAAAATCCCAGCTACTCAGGAGGCTCAGGCAGGAGAATTGCTTGAACCCAGGAGGCAGAGGTTGCAGTGAGCCGAGATCGCACCATTGCACTCCAGCATGGGCAACAGAGTAAGACTCTATTTCAAAAAAGAATGTTTTGACTTGGGATACATCTTGGGTTAGATTAATTTGGGGGGTCTCACTCAGCCCTCAAAATATATATTTTTATGTTTCTTCTCTTTCATTGCAAGCAAATCCACAGACCAAAATGCCACCTCATTCAATACTCATTTTCGCCTCATCCCTAGCAAACACAAGTCACATTTTAGCAGCATCTTTTTGCTCTCCTGATGGATACGCAACTGCGTTTCTGGGAGGCAGTTCTAACTTGGGTTTTAGCCTCAATCCCACCCCAATAGCAGAAGGCTCCCCTCTTCCTCCCTGCCTCTTACTTAAGAAAAAATCATGTTTGTGGGTTGGAGGGAAGACCTGGAAGAAGGTTATAAACACCAGGCTTAGGAAGGAGAGAATAAAGGATATAATTAAAATACAGTAAGAGATGCACAGGCAAAAGCTGGGTGTGGTAGCTCACACCTATAATCCCAGCACTTTGGGAGGCTGAGGGGGTGGATCACTTGCGGTCAGGAGTTCAAGACCAGCATGGCCAACATGGTGAAACCCATCTCTACTAAAAATACAAAAAAAGTTGCTGGGCATGTGGCACATGCCCGTAGTCCCAGCTACTTGGGAGGCTGAGGCAGGAAAATCAGTTGAGCCTGGGAGGCAGAGGTTGCAGTGCGCCGAGACTGCACCACTGCACTCCAGCCTGGGTGACAGAGCGAGACCACGTCTTAAAAAAAAAAAAAAAGATTCACAGGTAAGATGCAGTGTGCTACAGAAGCAAGAGGTCACAGGGTATCAGTCACTCTCCAGGGCTTGTTTGTTCTTCATCTTCCACAGTATCAGAGCACACCACGAGCTTCCCTTCGGGGTTAAGTGAGAGACACTGGGAGAGGCAGGGGTAGAAAGAAAGGTGAGAAAAGGGTAGGTGTCTAAAACGGTCGGTTTGCTGCTGCACCTTGCCAGAATCCATCTGGTTTGAAGAGGAGTGACCCATAAGCTCCCAAACAGTCACCCATCTGTACAGGTTCGTTCACGGCACACTCAGCTTCCAGGCCAAAGTATTCCTGCTAACTGGCATCACAGAAAGATGAAGAGGATAAATCCTTGTTATCTCCCAGGACCCTGAAACCTCTGCCTCCTCTCAGGGCACCACAATAATTTGCTTATATTTCTGGGTAGTGCAGAGGGGATTTTAAACGAAAATGTATTAGACTGCTGTTGAGCACATACCTAAGCTTACTGTGTTGCTAACCAAGACATTACCTTGCTAGCCAAGCTGTTGTCTTGTTAAGGGAACCAGCAAGATGACAAAAGAATGGATCTTTCAAGTCAACGTCTATCCAAAGCAGCCAGTTTAAGAAAATGATACTCATTAAAACTGTCCTTTTCTTTTTTTTTATTTTGCGGACCCACCAAAGAATGCAGCGCTTCTTTTCTCGTGGTCATAAAAATTGCACATTCAGCCAGGCGCTGTGGCTCCCGCCTGTACTCCCAGCACTTTTGGGAGGCTGAGGCTGGCGGATCACTTGAGGTCAGGAGTTCGAGATCAGCCTAGCCAATACGGTGAAACCCCATCTCTAACTAAAAATACAAAAATTAGCAGGCCGTGGTGGTGCACGCTTGTAATCCTAGCTGCTCGGGAGGCCGAGGCACGAGATTTGCTTGAACTAGGGAGGCGGAAGTTGCAGTGAGCCAAGATGGCGCCACTGCACTCCAGCCAAAACAAACAAAACAAACACATCACATTCGAATCAATTAGTTGAGGGAACTTGGACCAATGTGATCTGAGACGCGAGGCTTGGCTAATCCCTAGAAAAAGTAGCACTGTATCTAAGAAAGAAATCCCTCTGAGGGTACACCTGAGGCTGCCAGGCCGCACAACAAAACTTTCTCATAAAAGCGTTTGATTAATCCAATTAACTTGTAAGCAAGCCTTGTGGCAGGCAGAGGTAAGTAGCCAAGCACCAAGGCACAAGCCGTGATTCTAAACAGGTGCTGCCAGTGACTTTTCTTAAGCTGCAACCCCAGACGCAGAATCCACAGTTGGTCTACTTCTTAACTTTGGGATCCATTTTTTCTTTTTGATGGGATAGCCAAAGGTCAAAGTGGAGGAAAACTGAGCCCTTGGGTGTCTCTTAAACGGGGGTTTCTCGAAGATAAATTGGGGAGGAAGGGACAGCGCACGGAGAGTCAGTCCAACCTGCCAGTCACCACCTCTTCAAAGCCACAGCCCTGCGAGAGCAATCCTTTCAAATCTCCTTCCTTCCTTCCTTCCCGTATTGATCCTAGAGCTCCGATTAGCACTTCTCATTCCTGTCGGGCCTGCGGCACTCTGTGATCCCATCTCTGATTCAGCTTTTCCCAGGGATTCCCGCGCGGAGCGCAGGAGAGATACTGTGATTACTATTGAGACGGGAAGACCCGCGAGGCTGACCCGGCCCAAGGCCCCTAATCATGACCGGGGCCAGCTGGCAGGAGGGTCCCAAGTATATGAAGGGCGGCGGAACCCCCACGCTGCCCCTCATTTTCCGGGGTAGCGCACAAAGTCTGTGAGGCACTTACCAGAGTCTCGTGGGCGTCCGAGGGGCGCGGGAATCCCAGCTGCGGCCCTGGCACCACCAGAGTCCTAGACGTGGGTAGGGCCAACACCGGCCCTAAGAGAGAGAAGACGATCGCAGCCGGGCACCGCCGCGAACAGGAAGGCGAGGGAAGGCGAAGATGCGCTTCCGGGGCTGTAGGCGGGGAACCGCCCCGAGTCCAAGCCGGAGAGAGCCGGTTCTCCCCCTAACAGTAATGTGTGAGCCTCTCAGGCAGTTCCTAAACACGGCTGCCCCGAGCTAGCAAGACGGAAAAAGGAAGAGAGGAAATTTATGACGGCCTGAAAAATCTTTAAAAGCTTCACACCGTAAGAATTTCGTAGAAAGAGAAAAAAAAAGAAAGCTTGTTTCCGCCCGGTTTCGAACCGGGGACCTTTCGCGTGTGAGGCGAACGTGATAACCACTACACTACGGAAACCCGTTAGGAAAGGTTTCTCAGAGCTAGAGGTTCTGCCGCCTCAGTGACTACTCTGGTCCTTTGTCCCTTCGAAGCACCCGTTTTGCTGATGTGCGCATGCGTCTCTTACCGCCCTCTCAAACCAGAAAAAACGATGAAAAGCTCAGAGCCAGCTCCTCCAGTGTTCAAACTGAAGCCAAACCCTTAAGAATTTATTCTACAAATGACAAAGGGGAAGAACACAATAGAGACTTTAGTGCCTCTGAACGTCCTTCGTTCTGCCAAAATGGCCAGGCGAGGCTGGGCGCGAGTTGGGTAGGGGGAGCATTTCTCTGGCGTAGTTAGCGCTACCATGTGGTCGGTGGCAGAATTTGCGACCCCCATCCGCTGTCAAAAGCGGCCCCTCTTGCTTATGAGGCTTCAGGGCAATTTACCTTGCACTAATTTCCTTACGCCGTTGAACTCCTGCGGAGTCGGAAAGTTGTAAAATGAACCCGTACACCCCGAGCCAGCCAGGAGTCGAACCTGGAATCTTCTGATCCGTAGTCAGACGCGTTATCCATTGCGCCACTGGCCCTGCACGTGCCTTTATGGCGGGGGTATTTTATAAGAAATGAGCTTGTACCCTAATGACTGGACGAGGGCCTGTAAGTCCCCTTTGCCGGGCTTGTCCAGGCTCGCAGCGCATGGACTCCACCGTAGCCACTTGCGCGCACGCCGCGTAGCCTTCATTCTTTTCTCGGCCTGTCTCTGTCGGCTGAAAATGGCAGTGAAAAGCAAGGCCTGCATCCTCCCCGCCCCAGTTTCACCGCCCCATTCACGCCTTCGTTCATTCAACCAATCTTAGTGTTCAAGACACTGTAGACAACGGTGAAGAAAACATGGGAGACCCTTGCCCTCAAGATTACATGGCAGTGGCGGAAGCGGATAGTAAAACACTAAATAAATGAAATAATAGTGATAAGCGATTGGAGAAAAATAATAATACAACAGGGAAAGGGCATAGGAAAGACCAGCAGTGAAAGTGAAGGAGAGATAAAAGCTGGTATCAGGGGAAAAGAGTGATCTGGAACGGGGAAAAGTCGCCAGGGGAAAGGCCTGGAGGTGGGGGCAGGCTTGGAGTTGTTTTGAGGAGACGGGTGCTCAGTGGAGAGGAGGAGGAGACCCAGGGAGACGCTTGTAAGGACCCTGGCTGGTATTCTGTAGGAAACTGGAAGCCATTGTACGGTGGCATGGTCTGGCTTTTTACTTGTCTCTCTGTGGGTCTTTTCTTAGTTATTATTCAAATATTTTACTAAGCAAAACCGTGCTAGGCATCCTCACAGCACGCTGTTCTAGTTCAAGGCCTTCACCTCAGAATTTGACAGCTTTATGAGGAGCATCAGCAACCTGGACACACATGTGAATGTTCACTTGTTCACTTTGAAAGCAAACAAATATCTCGTATGTGTGTGTTTTAGTTTGTCCATAATTCTGAGAACAAATCATCCCAATGCCTGGTGAGCGTTTTAAATAAGTTGAGGCCTGCTAAACAGGAGTAAAACTGCCTAATGTGAGCGTATACACGTTGAGATTAGAAGATATTTGTTTTCAGTTCATAAGGTTTCAACAGCCCTTACAAAAAATATTCTGCTCTTTCTGCATAAACATTAAGGTAGACCTAGTTTTGCGTTCCTCCCTAGGCAATAATAGAATAGGGGTCTTCTCATTAGGTTTTGTACTATGGAGCCCTACAGCAGCTTGGTGATTATGGACTCCATCTCAGAATAATACTTTTAAATATAAGGAAAAAAAGATAAATATGTGAAATTTCAAAAGAAAACTAATTATGTTAAAATAGATTACCATAACATTTTAAAACTCATGACATCATAATATTTCTGATCCTTTATTAATGTGCTAAATGATAATATCCAGTGGCTGGGTTCTAATTAATACAGGAATTTCATTTTTTTTAAATTTTTTATTTTTTATATTTTTTATTTTTAACTATTCTGTGATCAGAGGCTCACTGGAAAATATTGGAATTTCAAACCAGTAATGAGCATAAATATTTTAAGAAATTTGTAACAACTATATTTCAATGAAATATTTTTTGTTTTCAATAGCAATACTCATGAGGGCTGAAATACCCCTTTGGGTTGTTGCCTACATTAATAATGGAAGAAAACACAAAATTTCAGTAACATATTAGTCAAAATAAACATTTATTTTCCTATCCCAATTCACAGATGACCGTCTCCCCATTGAAAGCAAGAGTAGATTTCTGTATTGAAGAGGAGTTTGGAAACATGAACAACTGTGCTTGAATATTCATAAATGAGGCAAACTGGGATACTGCCTGCTTCTGTTTTATCCTTATCATATAGCCAGGATGGGCAGGCCAGATTTTAGAGCATCTCTGGAAGTCACAGGTCTCACCTAGCACCTTCAAAATGGGCTTTAACCCAGCTGGCTGTAGGCTCTGTTCACATTCACTCTCCTCAGTATTTGTAAAAATTTATCTGTGTTTTCCAGGCTTTGAAGACTTCCCTTTGGTGCCTCAAACTTCTTAGCCATATTCACTACAAGAAATACCTTTGACCAGGTGTGGTGGCTTACGCCTGTAATCCCAGCACTTTGGGAGGACGAAGGAGGTGGATCACCTGATGTCGAGAGTTCGAGACCAACCTGACCAACATGGAGAAACACACCTCTCTACTAAAAATACAAAAATTGGCCAGGCATGGTGGGGCATGCCTGTAATCCCAGCTACTCGGGAGGCTGAGGCAGGAGAATCGCTTGAACCTGGGAGGCAGAGGTTGCGGTGAGCCAACATCGTGCCATTGCACTGCAGCCTGGGCAACAAGATCAAGACTCCGTCTCAAAAAAAAAAAAAAAAAAAAGAAAGGAAAGAAGGAAGGAAGGAAAGAAAGAAATGCTTTCGCTTTGGGAATCTCTCTACGTCTTTTCTGACAGTTCCAATTTCAGCTTCCAGTCTTTTCTTCAGCATATGTTGGAGAAACAGAGTCCAGATATATAAATCTAGATATATAACTAGATCTAGACCTATGATCTTGGGTGAGGACTGTCAAGTCTGAAACCTGTATGGTTGCAGTGCAGGCTGGAAACTCTTAGGCAGAAGCTGATGCAGAAGTCTTGAAACAGAATTTCTTCTTCCTTAGGGAAGCCTCTGTTTTTCTCTCAAAGCCTTTTAACTGATTGGATAAGGCCCATCTACATAAAGGAGAATATTTAACGTTAACTGATCGTTAGCCATATTTACAAAATAACTTCACAGCAACATGCAGATGAGTGTTTAATTGAATAACGGTACTATAGCCTCGCTAAGTTGACACATAAAACTATCACAGTGGTGGACTCTTCTCCTCTGTATTTCAGTGCAGTTTTTTTCAGTTTCACTCTCAGGCATATGGAAAACTGCACCATCTGCCACTCTTTTTTTTTTTTTATGTTACTGTCAGCAGTCTGTGACACAGCGACCTGCATCCTCTCCAATTTCAGATGTGTGGAGCCGAGCCAGTGTGAGGGTTCCATGGTTCATCCTGATCACAGTGGGAACTGCGTAGAAGATCCAAGTTCTGTAAATGACTACCCAAAGTCTTAATTTGCTTCCAACCTCATCTCTGGCTAAACAACTCCTTTGACATCCTAGAAATTCTGTGCAAACTTCGTCAGCTGCCGAAGGAAAAACCGAAATCGAATACTATTGGCTCTGCTGTCTGGTGTCTGCCACAGTTTGGTTAAAGCCATATTAGGTGTGACCGTGCTGTTTATGATGATTATATTGGCTCCAAGCACGCTAATAAGATGATGGCTAAACTTATAATAATAAAGTAATAAGTACTTGTTCCATGAGTCTCAATCAAAGTAAGTACTGAGTTCATAGACTTACGTCTTTTTATAAAAATGAAAACTCTAGTCGGTGTGGCCTTTTACCGTTCTCCCCATCACATATATACGCAAAGGTACATGCCAATGTCTGTCTTAGAGTGTGACAGCGGAATCCTTCAAATATTGATACAGCTAAGAAATACTGAAATGTTCATTCAGGACAACAGATTTCAAGTAAAACAGCCAAACATAATTATAGGTTCCATTTGGGAAGTTACTTTCACAGCTGTGCCAACAATTTGTAAACTCTTCAGAATTTCATTAAACCCCTTTGTTCAAATTATGCTCCCAAGATCAGATTTATTTTAATAGAGAACAGAATGAATTGGAAACACATAAGCCCACATGACAATAAAGAAATTCTTTCTCTCTCTCTCTCTCTCTGTGTGTGTGTGTGTATATACACATCCATATAATGCTAATTTGACACATCAAATCAGATCCTTTGGACAGTGTTAGGACAAAAAACTTCTCTCTCTGTAACTATACAGGGAAGGGACTTCTTTATCTCTTTCTAAGATTAAGTTGTTAAATCTTGGGTTTTAAAGGAGCAATTCTGGAACCCCATTAGTTAATCTTACAAGCAAGAAGCAGGTAGGTCGAGCGCAATTTTAACGGAAAGAAATGGGGTAAGGAATGCCTGGAATTTTAATTTAATTCCAGTTTAATTTAAAGGCATGAAATAAGAAGCAACCAGCTTGCTTCCTGCTAGGATCAATTCTTCGTGCCGGAAGTGTTCTGGTGTAAATGCATTACACGACCCGGAGGAGAGTTCTATAAATGTGGCTGGCTCTCCGCTCTCCTGCCCTCTTCTCCCTGGCGCCCGAGATCATACTTTACCCACGTTAGGATGAGCTGCTTGCTCTTTGAGGCAGTTTCTCAGAGGACTCCCCTGTGCGCCCCGGGGGGTCAGGCTATCGCCAGCGTTTCCCCCAACCCCCGTAACCCCGTGCGAAAAACTTCGTTTTCCTGCAGCTGAGAGGTTACTTAGGTCTTTCGGGGCGAAGCCAAGGTTAATCTTCAGTGTCCAAGAAGTGTCTGGCTGCTTTCAAACCTCAATAACATAAAAGGGAATACACACAACAAAAGCAAAGATTATCTCTTTTCTATGCTTATTTGGACAAAACCAAGCACGGTGGCTCCGTGGCTTAGCTGGTTAAAGCGCCTGTCTAGTAAACAGGAGATCCTGGGTTCGAATCCCAGTGGGGCCTGTCGTAGTTTTCCTACCTTTAAAGTATCCACAGAACCGTTACAGTGTAAGCTCGAAGGTTATTTTCCCCTTTGGGACCTTCTCAAAGTGTTTTGTATGCGTCCGGTGTAAAACCTCCTTGCTTACGAAAAAGAGGCAAAGACAAATTTGGCATTTTTTTTTTTTTTTTTTTAGAATAAAGAAAATCTGAATTTCTTGTTTTTCTTACATTTTGTTCTTCCACATGTTATATTTGTACAACATGTACAAAAGGAACTAGGGAAAGCAGAAAGCAAACACCAGATTTAAACTACAAGCAACATCATAATCTCTAATCATTCTATTTTCTTTCCTGGGGAATCCTAAAGACAGTCATTGTCACAATCTCCAGGTAATGTTTTTGGAAGGTCAATCTTTGGAATAATTGATAAATCTGTTGCTGAGAAGGCTGTAGCATCTCTGAGAATTCATAGCAGACAGTAAGATTTGGCCACATAAAACAAGCTGTGGTTTGCTATTTGAAAAGACGGCATTGCGTGCAGAATTGTTTGGAAAGGAACAAATGAAAGCAACAACAAATATGTGTCAGCGAGACTTGAGAAAAGAAGCTGTCAGAGTAGCCTCCATTTGCTTATAGGGGCCCACTGCAACAGGCAGACTTGAAGTCCAGGAAGGGTTGAGATCCCTTCTCCCAAACGCTCCAAGAGAGAGAAAGAGAGATTGAGAAGTAAGGAAGAAGTTAGTTTTACTCTAAGTAGAAGTTCTCCACATAGAAACACAAGACCAGGCCGGATGCAGTGGCTCCCGCCTGTAATCCTAGCCCTTTGGGAGGCCGAGGCGGGTGGACTGCCTGAGCTCAGGAATTCGAGCCAGCCTGGGGAAGACAGTGAAACCCCGGCTCTACTAAAAATATAGCCGGGCGTGGCAGCGTGCGCGCCTGTAATCCCAGCTACTCAGGAGGCTGAGACAGGAGACTTGCCAGGTGCAGTGGCTCACGCCTGGCAGTGGTTCACGCCTGTAGTCTCAGCACTTTGGGAGGCTGAGGCGGACGGATCACGAGGCCAGGAGATAGAGATCATCCTGGCCAACATGGTGAAACCCCATATCTACTAAAATACAAAAAATTGGCTGGGCATGGTGGCGCGGGCCTGTAGTACCAGCTACTCAGGAAGCTGAGGCAGGGGAATCGCTTGAACTGGGGGGCAGAGGATGCTGTGAGCCAAGATCGTGCCACTGCCCTACAGCCTGGGTGAGAGCAAGACTCGGTCTCAAAAAACAAAACAAAACAAAAACACAAGTCCAAGGAAATGGAAGTTCACTGTAACTATTACCAACCCTCTCACCCATCTCCCGAGACACAGCCCACCTGGCACAGAAAGTTCCACTTCCCTGGCTTTTGCCTTCAGAGCGTGTTCTTTTATGTAGATTATCAAGGTTTGAAGTATAATTTCCTGTTCTAGCTCTGGAGACAAAATATCCCAACACTTGGAGGAACAGCTCAGAAACAACTCTACTTTGATGGAGATTTTCTACTCCCACGCTGCAGTTTAATTCCTCACTTTTCCTGATAAACATCAGGCAGTGATGGAAAGGCAGATCCTTTTTTTTTTTTTTCACTAGAGCCTTCCATCTTCTGTTCTTTTTCTCTAGTCCCAGATACAAACTTCTTTCAAACGATGAGACAGGCTGGGTCGCTGGTGCAGATGTCAACACCAAATCACGGCTTCATACCAAACCTGCCTCATCTCCGCTCTCCTGATCCATCAGCTTCAGAAACACCTTTACAGAATGCTTCTAGCCAAGTGGCCCTTAACAGATTGCATGGTCTGTACTACTAAGGTGGCGGTAGTGATATTGGCTACTGAAGCTATAGAATATTCCAGGTGACAAGTCTCATCATCTTTCCCCAAAGCCTGTGTCTTCCTAGCTTTCCATATATGGATAAATCATGAAAATAATTTATGGGCAAAAGTGGAAATGGTTTGCAATCAGCTGCTTGTTTGTCTAGTCAGTGGCTATTTGTCAATGGCCTATTACTATGTGGCAGTTACCATGCTAATCACACTTGGGTGAAGAGGCTGATGGGAGGGGAAAACAATTTAATGGCAGTTATAGTGAGATATAATACCATTGGGAGTACAGCGTGCTGTGAGCCACATTTGCTTGCTTATTTATTTATTTAGAGATGGAGTCTCACTCTGTTGCTCAGGCTGGAGTGCAATGGTGAAGTCTCAGCTCACCGTAACCTCTGCCTCCCAGGTTAAAGCAATCCTCCTGCCTCAGCCTCCTGAGTAGCTAGGCCTACCACTGTGTGCCACCAAGTCCAGGTGATTTTTGTGTTTTGTTTGTAGAGACAGGGTTTCATAATATTGTCCAGGCTGTTCTTGAACTCCTGGTGTCCAGCCATACTCTGGTCTAGGTCTTCCAAAGTGCTGGGATGACAGGCGTGGGCCACTGCGCAGGCCTGCAGCTACATTTGGAAACAAGCCTGTCTGTGTGGGGCTGGGTGCAGTGGAACCACCTCTGTAATCTCAGCACTTTGGAATGCCAAGGTGGAAGGATCACTTGAAGCCAGGAGCTCAACACCAGCTTGGGCAACATAGTCCGTAGTGAGACCTCGTGTTTACGTAAAATAAAAGAAATTCGCGTGGCATAATGGTATGTACCTGTAGCCCTAGCTACTTGGGAGGCTGAGGCGGAAGGATCTCTTGAGCCCAGGAGGTCGAGACTGAAAAAAAACAAAACAAAACAGAAAACAAACATACAAAAATCCTGTTTGGGCAAAGGTGGAAGGAAGACTTCATGGAAGAAGTGACACCCCAAATGAGCCATGAGGGGGATGAAGAACTTATGAAGGCCAGTGGGTAGATGTGGGGAAGGAGTGGAATAGATGCTCAAGGCAAAGGGAACAGTGTGTAACTAAAGGTGAGGAACAGAATTTTTTTAAAAAATTAAAAATTAGCGAGGTGTGGTGGTACATACCTGTAGTCCCAGCTACTCATGAGACTGATGTGGGAGGAAGGCTTGAACCCAGAAGATCGAGGCTGCAGTGAGCCCTGGTCGCACCGCTGTACTCCAGCCTAGGTGACAGAGCGAGACCTTATCTCAGGCTGTTTCCAGATGAGATTATCATTGGAATGAGGGACTGTAAAGTAGGTTGCCCTCCCTGGCATGGTCGGTATGGTCGAGCATCCTCCCATTCGCTGAAGGCCTTAATAGAACAAAGGTTGAGGAAGGAGGAATTCACCTCTTCTCCCCCTACCTCAGTCGGCTCATTTTTTTACTCCTGCTTTTGGACTGGGATTTACATTGCTGACTCCCAGGGCTTTCAGGCCTTCAGACCCGGACTAAATTATACCACCTGTTTTTGGGGGCTCCAGCTAGCAGATGGCAGATTGTGGGACTTCTCAACCTCCATAGCTGTGTGAACCAATTCTTTATGGTAAATTACTGTCTCTCTCTCAATAGACATAGATAGATAGACAGATAGATACATAGAGAGCTAGACAGACTATTAGTTCAGTATTTCTGAAGGACCCTGACTAATACAAGCAGGTACTCAAATATGAAAAAAAATACAATGTATCAGGCATTTATTATTTGCCAGGCACTCTTCTAAGCTTTTTATATATTCCAAGTCATGTAATCCTTACTGCATAGTTATGAGGAAAGGTGTAATTCTTCGCTCCATTTTAAAGAGAAGGGCCTGAATTGAATTCAGCCAATCTCTTGGCCTTCCAAGCACCTCTAAGTGTTTTTTCTATAACCCTAGGGTGTGCACCTATTTGCCATTTCCTCCTTTATCTTACGTTGCCACCTCTAAAGGAGGAACTCAAAGCCATGTTTGATGAGAATGTCAGGGTAGGCAGAAATGGAGTGAATATGTGGAGTGAATACTTGGGCAATAAGGGGAAACTTTGTGACTTTCTAGCCTTGCTGATGATGATCTTTCTAACACACATGAATTAATTTTTCTTTCAGTGCATCCATGAATCTTTTTGGGAATTTTGAGAGTTTTGGGACAGAAAGAGGGCAGGAAAATTTTGAATATCAATGATCATAAAACAGATTCACTCTATATTCTGCTTTGGTAACTTGGTAATTGGATTGAATTTCTTTTTTAAAAAGGAATGATGAGGAGAAAATTCCAGTCAGCTGAGATTTCTGATTAACTGGGACTCTGCAGTAAATTACAAGCTCATAATAGAAACGTTGCCTATTCATGTTTGTAACTATAGCTATTAATGCGCAAGATGATCAGGCCAGACATCAGGAAATTTGAATTTGAGGAATATTCTGCAGATGTCCTTAAACATAAACTTCGGTGTACCTGCATCATGCTCCCTGGATCACAGGTCCTGTTCTGTTCTGCAAAATTAGTAGATTGTCGGATCTCATGACCTGCAATGTGTTCCTGCTGTATCTCAAGGAAAATCTTACACAGCCTTATAATTGAAAGTGTAGGAAGATGTTCACTGATGGAAGCCTTATTTGTAGTGGCAAAACATTGAACCCAGTCTGAGAACCATCCATGGGAGAGTACGTGACTTCACACTGCAGACCTCTATGCAGCAATTCAAACAATTGGTTTAGAAGTGGTTTAGATGTGCACACAGCAACATAGCTCAAGACTGCCAATGGAATAAGAATGAGATCAATGACACAGTGCCACTTATGTAAATTCAAAACACATTCATCTAAACCAATCATAGCTGTTCTACAAAAGCATATAGAAAGAAACGGATGCATTTTCCAGTGATTTCTTATTGGGAGTCAGGATGAGGTGGGGAATGAGACTGAGGAAAGGGAATTAGAAGGAAATCTATAACTAAACAAGGAGGAGCCCAGCAATAATGATAAGGAGCTGAAGAATAACCTTCATTTCACTCTGCGTGTGAAGGAGGGAGAGGGAAAGAACTAGAGACAGAGGAGAAACAGATAAAGGAGATGAGGTTTGAAAACACCAGTAGGTTCTGAAATGATTTTCTGAGTACAGAGTACTTTTTGCTGTCCTTGGAGTGGCTAATGAAAACAAAGAGCGCTTTCATTCCAGAACTCGGAAAAATTATTTTTTGAAAAAAACAAAGTCCATGCCACAAAGAGTAGGTAAGAAAACGCACTCAGTTTGGGAGACGGAAAATGCACTGTCAGGAGTGGGATTCGAACCCACGCCTCCAGGGGAGACTGCGACCTGAACGCAGCGCCTTAGACCGCTCGGCCATCCTGACCGTATTGACAGTATTTGCGCTCAGAACATACTTCTCTCTCTACCTAGGCGCTGCTAGTTTGCCGCCTACCTGAAACAGCTTGTTTCTCTTTTTCTCAAGATATAGGCATTTCTAAGTTAAAATCTAAGCCGCCGCTCTGAGAACTGCCTGGGACGGCGACCCGGGGTTGAAGCTCTGCACAGAACCAGGTTGCCGGGGCCACAGAGCGGCGTCTCCCGTGTGAATCCCGAGTCGCTCTCAGGTGAAACCCCGTTTCTACTAAATTGTGCAGTTTTCCCAAAAGAAAAGTAGTGCAGGGTGAAGGGTCAGAAAGTAGAAAAGTGGGGTTGGGATTGGGGTGCTCTTTTACAGAGGGTATTTAGAGACATCATTTGAGCAGAAACCTGAATGAAATGAGGGCTGTTACAAACACATATTCAGGGGACACGCAGAGGGCACAGCAAGGGCAAGAGAGAATGAAGGAGCAGCAAAAGCCTTCTGTGTCTAGAGAGGAAGAATAAGAGAATGAAAGAGATGAGATTGCACAGATAGCCAAGGACCAGATGGTGTTAGTAGGGCCTGAATTTAATCCTGACTGCATTGGGAAGTCATAGGAGAATTTTAAAAACATAATCTGATTTGTCTTTATTTTTTATTTTACTTTTTTTTACTTTTATTTTTCTTTTAAAAGGGGGGGGGGTTTCATCATGATGGCCAGGCTGGTCTTGAACTCCTGACCTCAGGTGATCCGCCCGCCTCGGCCTCCCAAAGTGCTGAGATTACAAGTGTGAGCCACCGCACCCGGCCCTATTTATTTATTTATTTTTATTTTTTTGGCAGGTTAGTTGTTACTCCTTAGAGGATTCCAACTTCCATGGGCCACCGTTCTGCTTGATTTATCTTTATTTTTATTTATTTATACATATATTTTTGAGACAGAGTCTTGCTCTGTCGCCAGGCGCCAGGCTGGAGTGCAGTGGCACTATCTCGGCTCACTGCAATCTCCGCCTCCTGGGTTCAAGCAATTCTCCTGCCTCAGCCTCCGAGTAGCTGGGACTACAGGCGCGCGCCACCACGCCCAGCTAATTTTTGTATTTTTTAGTAGAGATGGGGTTTCACCATGTTGCCCAGGATGATCTCGATCTCTTGACGTCGTGATCCGCCCGCCTCGGCCTCCCAAGGTGCTGGGATTACAGGTGTGAGCCACCACGCGCCCGGCCTGATTTATCTTTAAAAACAATACTCTTGGCAGGGTGTGGTGGCTCACACCTGTAATCCCAGCATGTTGGACACTGGAAGCCCTACAAGGGCAGATCACTTGAGCTCAGGAGTTTGAAACCATCCTGTGCAGCATAGGAAGACCCTGTCTCCGGAAAAAAAAAAAAAAAATTAGTCACCTGTGGTCCCAGCTACTCAGGAGGCTGAGGGGGGAGACTTGAGCCCAGGAGGTGGAGGTGGAGGTGGCAGTGAGACAAGATCCCACCACTGCACTCCAGCCTGGGCAACAGAGTGAGCCTCTATTTCTTTTTATTTATTTATGTTTTTGAGACGAAGTCTCATTCTGTCGCCAGCCTGGAGTGCAGTGGTGCAATCCCATAAACTGAGCTAATTTTTGTATTTTTAGTAGAGACAGGGTTTCACCATGTTGGCCAGGATGGTCTCCATCTCTTGACCTCGTGATCTGCCCGCCTCGGCCTCCCAAAGTGCTGAGATTACAGGCATGAGCCACCACGCCCGGCTGTGAGACTCTATTTCAAAACAAAACAAAACAAAACAAAACAAAACAAAACAAAACAAAACAAAACAAAACAATCCTCTGGTCATTGTGGGTAGCTGGCCATAGAGGCAAGCGTTGAAGGAGATGCGATATCAAAACCCCAGGTAAGAAATGATGATGGCTCAGACAGTGGTAACGGAGGAAAGAAGTGCTCACGTAGCTATCCAAGAGTTCCTTTAAGTTATTTTTTAAAGAACTTTGAACTGCATTTTCTTTTTTAGTTTCTTAAAGTACAATTTGGATACAAATAAACAGTTTAGAAGCAGGGATAAATAATATTCCCCTCCCAGGAGCAGAGTGTGGGATGAGCAGTGTGGACTAGGTAGTGTTTGAGGAGGGGTCAAGGACAGGAGGACATTGGGTACCGGAGATCCATTAAATGATGGAGGAAGAAGTTATTTTTGGCTGATTCTCCAAATGCAATCCCTTGGTTTAGTAGAAGGTAGCATGCTAAATTGCTTTTTTCTTCTCCTGTCCTTCCCTATGCCTAAAAGTCTCTTGAGCCAATGGATTCTACCTTGGTAATACCTCTAAAGAGTTTTCTGCAGCTCCAGCCCCCGAGATTAACTTAATCTCTCCTCCTACCCAATTGCGATTTGCTCAGTGGATGACATCTTGAACAGGTATGGCAAGGACACCAGCCCTTGGATACTTACTTGCCCACATTCCATGTGCCTTTAACCAAATCTAGTTACGTATCTTGACTTCAGTTTCCTCATCTCTGAAAGGAGGGGACAGGAGTAAATGTCAACAGTCACTTCTCACCCTAAAGTTTCATTACATTTTTCTTTCAGCTCCTTCCCAGACTAAAACCGCTATGATCTTCTGATTTACAAGCCTGTATGCAGGTTTATTTTATTTTGTTTTATTTTATTTTATTTTATTTAAGACAGAGTTTCACTCTTGTTGCCCAGGTTGGAGTGCAATAGCATGACCTTGGCTCACTGCAACCTCTGCCTCCTGGGTTCCAGCAATTTTCCTGCTTCAGGCTCCCAAGTAGGTGGGATTACAGGCACACACCACCATGCCCGGCTACTTTAGTATTTTTAGTAGACAGGGGGTTTCACCATGTTGGTCAGGCTGCTTTCAAACTTGACCTCTGGTAATCCACCTGCCTCGGCCTCCCAAAGTTCTGGGATTATAGGCATGAGCCACCATGATTGGCCACAGGTTTATTTTTAAATAATCTTGTAATACCCCTATGGAAATGTAATTATACAGATATTGTTACATGAGTATGAAACCCTACGTCAGTAGGAAGACACTAAAACCAGAATGAAAACATAAATGGACATGGGGCCTGAGAGGAACAATGACAAAAAGTGGGTAATGGAGTATATTGTGGTTCACATTTTGCTGAAATTATAGTAAAGGTGATGATGAGACCTGTATGGTGTTCAGAATTTTTACCTAAGAGAGAATGATTAGTTCTCCCTTTTTCATAATTCTCTGTCAGGGTTTCAGGTAGGTAGAAAAATTAGTTTTTAGTTTGATCATGAGAAAAATGGGCAGGCACGTCTTACGTGCCATGGCGGAAGGAAGACAGCAGACGGTGGGATGCGCTATATACGTTTAAACAATCAGCTCACATAATCACTCACTCATTCACTGTAACAAAAACAGCACTGGCTGGCCACGGTGGCTCACACCTATAATTGCAACACTTTGGGAGGCCGAGGGAGGTAGATCACCTGAGCTTAGGAGTTCAAGACCAGCCTAACTAACTAGGTGAAACCCTGTCTCCACTAAAAATACCAAAACAATTTGCCCAGTGTGGTGGCTCATGCCTGTAATACCAGCTACTCAGGAGGATGAAGGAGGAAAATTGCTTGAACCTGGCAGGTGGAGGTTGCAGGGAGCTGAGATCGCACCACTCACTGCATTCCAGCCTAGGTGATACAGAGAGACTCCGTCTCCAAAAAAATAAAACATAGCGCTGAGGGGATGATGCGAAACCATTCATGAGAAACTACCCCTATGATCTAATTACCTCCCATCAGGCCGCACAGCCAACATTAGGGATCACAATTGAACATGGGATTTGGGTGGGGACACATATCCAAACCACGTCAAATGATTTCCAAAGATCAGCCACCCCATTTTCCCCTTTTAATTATAAGGCATTACCATTAAAGATGTCCCAAATAGTTTCTCCTCTTGGAAAAGTACTGTAAATTTAAAGAGGTGGCTTCACTTACCTACACTATCCACCGGTTTACCTTTATAGTAGCAGAAATGCGGTCACTGCTCAAACAAGGGCACAGGGTAGGTAGCCGTTGGCACTGTGGCCTTTTGGTAAGTAGTTGGTCCCTTATGAGGCATCGGCTCCCACGTGCACCTGCCCCGGTGCGCCCACTGCTGTCAGGTCTAGAGATGGGTCTTAGATCACATTCAATGGCAAAAGCTTTGGACAAGCTGCATTCCCATGCCGGTTTCTTTCCCTGTGTTTTATTTTGTTTCAGTTGGGATAAAAAAATAAAGGTGCAAAGGCTGCTTTCAGCATTCGGACAGACTTATTTATTAGGTAAAGACCATGAGCAATATCTCCCCTGGAGACTGGAGAATACAATGGAAACGGAAGGTGTGAGCCTAGAGTCCATTGGCAAGACAAGCCACATGTATACAGGAGTGTGCTCAGGGGCAAATACAGAGATGCAATCGGTCCAGCTGTGCTGAGCACGATGATGTAGCATTCAGGGGACCCCGAGGAGAGGCAGCATGTAGGAAAGCCGGGTGGGGTGAAAGCCGGTGGGGTGGCAGAGTGTGGAAATGGAGGCAGCTGAAGCTAACCGAAGGTGTGTGTAAGGGGTTCGGGCATTGGGATGAAGGCTGAGGTGGCATAAGGTTGAGATGGTGGCTGATCAAGTGATGGTATCCCTGAAGGATGATTCCTAGGAATGCCTTCGAAATGGACAGATCTGTATCAAAAAGAAGAGGGCAACTGGAAATTTTGGAGTCAACAAACTGAGGGTGGAATGACCTCCAGGCAAGGGAGCAACAGGAGGGTGCACAGAAAGGAATAGAGCACAAGGGACGGCTGTGCAAACAGCTTTTGAGTTTTGTCAAAAATTCCTCTATCACACTTTCTGCCTGACCCTTCATCTGTGCTCATCTCAGTTCTTCTCTGCTCCCCCTTTTCCACAGCTTAGCACCCATAGAAGTGAGGCCAGTCTCCTCTATCCTATAGGATATGGCTTACAAAATTTGAGACATAGGCTGTAAAAACTCCATGGGTGGGTGTTCATCATGTACACCACTTCCCTGCATCATCACGTTTCCTGCAAGGTCCTTTATGGGACTTCAGCCTGAGACTGTCCTTCCACTGCACATTTCGAGTTCTTCACTTGCCTAAAGCCTGTTTTTCCACATATCCTTATCCTGGATGCCAAGACATTTCAACCACAACCCCATGCTAACCTGACTCCATCTCGATCCCTAAGCTGTCCTTTGAGTTTGCTCCAAGTGGTTTACTATAGGTTCTAGCCTTAAGGGGTTAGGAGAATACTAGAATTACTTTGAGTCACCCCTCCATTCCCCAAATATTGGTACAGAAACACATTAGGAAGGTGCAATCCTCATCCTCTCTAGCAGCAGCAAGGCAACCTTCACAGGATTAGTTAAGCACCACCCAACAGGAAGAAACAGGCTGGGTGAAGCTGGCAGGTGAAGCTTCAGAAGACTACAGAGGAGAGGGGTTAGAGCAAAGGAAAACAGATGAGCTGGGATTTTTTTTAAGATGCCCCTTGGCTGGGCTGGGTAGGGATGAGCTTAGAATGGAGAGTGTCTGTGTCCCTGGAGGCAGAATCCTCCCCAATGGGGGACAATGGGATCTCCTTAGAAAGGTCCGGGGTGTTAGCAATGACTGTGACCCCTTCAGGCCCATTGGCAACTGGGCAGATGGTCAGGGGCTTTTTACCACAGGACCACAGGCAAAAGAAGGGCCGGAGCGGGCCAGAGAAAGAGACGTTGTCGAAAGTGTAGATACGAAACCCATCATTCATATTGTAGAAAGAGATGTCTCCTGATTCATAGTCCAGGAAAATCCCAACCCGGCGGGGCAGCCCTGCCAATGGCAGAGGGGTCCGGAGAGGGGTGAGGGCCCAGTACCCATTACCATACAACTCCACAGCCCAGAACCCATTCTCAGGAGTCATGGGGTCGAATCCTTTCTTCATCACGTTCTCCCTGCACACGCCGATGGCCCAGTCAGTCCGGTCTCCCACCTCCACCTCCCAGTAATGCCTTCCGGAGGTGAAGGCCTCACGGCCCAACACACAGGGCCAGGAGTCAAATCTCTCTGGTTTCTCAGGCAGTTTCTGATGTGAATCTTCCAGTCGAACAGATTTTGAATCCTCATAAATAAAGAGATGGGGATGGGCTGTGTCTGGGTCTAGAGTCACATCAACTGGAGGGAGAGAAACAGCAGGTCTGATGTCAGTGAACGTTACAGATTACAGGACTATCTTTCCTTTCCCAAGAAACAGAGCACTGTTGTAGGAGTTGACAGGTCTCCTGGAGGTGGAGGGCTGTTTGGTCTGCTCGGGGTCTCCACTCACCACAGGATGCCCTCTTACCAGCAGCCAGAGGGTGATATAAGAGCTGATTGTGCCTAGAGCCTAATGGGACCCTGCCGGAAGGGGACTGTCTCCTGGCCATCTTCTGAGGGTTCTCTGCGTGACTCACGGAAACTGCTGAGGCCGTTTGTCATCACCATTTCCCTTCCTGTCCTCATCACTAAACTGTGTTAGTGTTTTCACTGGCAAGTATCATAGCACTTTGAATTCCTAGGGGATAGAGCCCCAGAAGTTCAGAGCCACTGACCTGCATGCAATGTAGCCTTTTTCCATTCTGCAACAAAAGAGAAAGAGAGTCATTGACAGGTTATATAATAACAGAGAGAAAACTCTGTGGGTGAAATAACGACAAGAGACAGAACTTACTGAGTTCTTCCAGGAGCTTCTCTGGAAAACAAACAAAAATGTCTCAGTGGTTTTCCACAGTGGACACAAAGGAGGGGACAAAATTTGTGTGGGAAACACACAAAGGAGGACTTGTTTAATTCATATTGAAACATTGCCAATAAATCAGGAACAAGGATTTTGTTTTGCTTTGTTTTCGAAGAATGATGCAGGAAGTTCCTACATACTGGAACTGGCTTGGGATCAGATTTTTTTTTTTTTTTTTTGAGATGGAATCTCTGTCTGTCACCCAGTCTGGAGTGCAGTGGTGCAACCTTGGCTCACTGTAACCTCTGGCTCCCAGATTCAAGCAATTCTCCTGCCTCAACCTCCTGAGTAGATGGACTACAGGTGCGCACCACCACCCTGGCTAATTTTTTTTGTATTTTTAGTAGAGATGGGGTTTCACCATGTTGCCCAGTCTAATCTCCAACCCTTGACCTCATGTGATCCACCTACCTTGGCCTCCCAAAGTGCTGGGATTACAGGCATGAGCCACTGTGCCTGGCTTCAGATCTTTAATAATAAGATTGGTAGCTGGGCGAAGTGGCTCACACCTGTAATCCCAGCACTTTGGGAGGCCGAGGTGAGCAGACCACAAAGTTAGGAGTTTGAGACCAGCCTAGGCCGGGCGTGGTGGCTAATGCCTGTAATCCAAGCACTTTGGAGGCCAAGGCGGGTGGATCACCTGAGGTCAGGAGTTCAAGACCAGCCTGACCAACATGGTGAAACCTCGTTTAAAAAAAAAAAAAAAAAAAAAGAGACCAGCCTGGCCAACATAGTGAAATGCTGTCTCTACTAAAAACACAAAAAATTAGCCAGCGTGGCAGTGGGCACCTGTAATCCCAGCTACGTGGGAGGCTGAGGTAGGAGAATCGCTTGATCCCGGGAGGTGGAGGTTGCAGTGAGCTGAGACTGCGCCACTGCACTCCAGCCGAGTGACAGTGTGAAAGTCAGTCTCAAAAAAAATAAAAAAATAAAAAAATAAGATTGGTACTGGGTAACTGAGGTAAAAGTGGGAGCAGGGTCTGCGGGTGGGCAGTGAGTAAACATCAGGTCAGACATCTTGATTAGACTCTGCCTATGCCCCAACCGTCTGTGCTGCTTCATACTGGGCATCTGTGACTTCAGGAGCCTCAGGATTCTTCCTAATTTTCAGAATTCTAGAATCAAGTATCTTCTTTTTTTTTTTATTTTTTTAATTTTTTTTGAGACAGAGTCTTGCTCTGTTACCCAAGTTACAGTGCAATGGTGCAGTCTTGGTTCACTGCAACCTCCGCCTCCCAGGTTCAAGCGATTCTCCTGCTCAGCCTCCCAGGTAGCTGGGATTACAGGCACCCACCACCATGTCCTGCTAATTTTTGTATTTTTAGTAGAGATAGGGTTTCACCATGTTGGCCAGGCTGATTTCGAACTCCTGACCTGAGGTGATCCAATCGCCTTGGCCTCCCAAAGTGCTGGGATTACAGGCTTGAGCCACCATGCCCAGCCTCAAATATCTTCCTGTCATCCTAAAGGACTTGGGTCCAGCGTGCCTCTGAAGCACTCCTGACATGTAGTCCTTGTGGATACTATGATTTACCTTTAGAGCGGAATTCATTCTTCTTCTCTCTAGATCTTTCCTTGTATAGTCTCCAAGTGAAAAATACGGACCCAGTGATGAGAAGTCCTAGAACCATCAGAATGACAGCCACAGCCGCTATCCAGGGAGTCAGCCTTGGGAGGGAGGAAGCTAAAACAAAATCCCCAAGAAGGACATTAGTTGAGAAACTCTGAGCAAGTCCAGCTTCTCTCCAGATTCCAAAGGAGGGCAGAAGAGGTGATGGCCTGGACCACTCTCATCCCTCATAGAGCAAAAAATAGTCACTCCAGTGTCACTCTAAACTTCTCAGGAAAAAAATGACTTTGAGCCAGAGATAGTAGAGAAAGAGAGAAATGAAGAGTCATTTTGGGACAGGATGTGTGAAATAATAAACGTAATGGACCAATTCATGTCATTATGGAAATTCCTCCCTAACTATCAGTGCAGAATGGGAGCCAAGAGGATGAAGGAGGTAAATAAGGAAGGAGAAATGTGCCTCTGTATGAAACAGAATGGGACTCAGTGACCAAAGAATAAGGAAAGCTTCCTGCCTAAACCAGAGACAGTATCTGGGGAATAATGAGAGGATTTCCTACCCTGAGGACCCTGGAAACCTAGACAGAGCTCTAGCATGGGATGGGAGGGAGAAGTAGGTATAGGTGGAAAGGGCAAAAGTGGAAAAATAACTTAGTCTTTTTGTTATTTCAGGAGAGAAGGCTCTGGATCAGGAAAGCCTCCAGCGACAAAGCTTCTCTTCTCATTTAGATCTCCTAAAATGGAAAAATTGGAATTTGGCTGGGCGTGGTGGCTCACGCCTGTAATCTCAGTACTTCGGGAGGCAGAGGCAGGTAGACTGCTTGAGTCTAGAAGTTCAAGACCAGCCTGAGGGACATGGTGAAACCCCGTCTT
Source organism: Alouatta palliata (assembly GCA_004027835.1). Classification (NCBI taxonomy): domain Eukaryota; kingdom Metazoa; phylum Chordata; class Mammalia; order Primates; family Atelidae; genus Alouatta; species Alouatta palliata. The sequence goes on from PVKV010018964.1 coordinate 32,735, forward strand.
TGCTAAAAATGCAAAAAGTCAGCTGGGCATGGTGGTGTATGCCTATAGTCCCAGCTACTCCGGAGGCTGAGGCAAGAGAATCGCTTGAACCTGAGAAGCGGAGGTTGCTATGAGCTGAGATCATTCTGCTGCTGCACTCCAGCCTTGGCAGCAGAGCGGGACTCTGTCTCAAAAAAATAAATAGATAAATAATCTGAAATGTATTTGAGATCCAGGTAGGTTTATGTCTTCAGATTTTTTTTTTTGAGATGGTGTCTCGCTCTGTCGCTCAGGCTAGAGTGCAGTGGTTCCATCTTGGCTCACTGTAACCTCCACCTCTCAGGTTCAAGCAATTCTCCCGCCTCAGCCTTCTGAGTAGCTGGGATTACAGGCACCCACTATCACGCCTGGCTAATTTTTGTATTTTCAGTAGAGACGGGATTTCACCATGTTGGTCAGGCTGGTCTCAAACTCCTGAGCTCGTGATCTGCCTACCTTGGCCTCACAAAGTGCTGGGATTACAGGCATGAGCCGCCATGCCCAGCCTAAGAATTTCTCATAAAGTTGGTGGGGCTCCCTCAAGTAAGTGGACAAGATCTTGGGTGGGGAAAGTAGACAACTCTGCCATGAGGTCACATCTGGGCAGGTCCCCCAGGTGGTGTGGCTCTGAAGCTGTGTCAACATAGGAGTTCAGCATTGGTTCCACTAACCTGGTATGGATATCTCTACTTCCTTCTCCTGGCCGAGAAAGAGATTCTGGATGCAGCAGGACACATTTTTCACGGAAGTGTCTCTGATGATCACTGAAGCAGCCACAGTGAACAAACCTTCTTCGTCAGGATTTCTGGACTCTGATGTAGATGGAAACTTCTCTCCCTTGGAAGTTCTCCACTGCACCTGGGGCTCTGGGTACCATCCCACTGAGGCGCACTCCAGTCGGATTTCTCCATTCTCTTGAACTTGCATAGTGATGTGAGGGTCAGAGCCCAGAGCTATGGAGAAAGAATCTAAACTTAATGTTTTAGTGGATCCCTTTTGGGAGCCTTATAACTGTAGAGATACACAGTTTGAGAAAGAGAGAGAGAGAAAGGCACAAGTGGACTGGTAGTGGGAGGAACTCATCTCCATATTTCAATACACAAGGAAACTGAGGACCAGACACAGTGGTTTATGTCTGCAATGTCAGCACTTTGGGAGGCCGAGGAAGGATTGCTTGAGTCCAGGAAGATCCAGACCAGCCTGGGCAACATAACGAGACCCCAACTCTTCGGGCATGGTGGTTCATGCCTGTATTCCTAGCTACCTGGAAGGCTGAGGTGGGAGGATTGCTTGAGTTCAGCAGTTCAAGGGTGCAATGACCTGTTATGGCAACACTCTACTCCAGCCTGGGTGACAGACTGAGATGCTGTTTCTAAAAAAAATTTTTTTAAAAGGAAATTGAAGTACCAATACAAGGAATTTCATATAACTTATCAGAAAGGGATGCCTTGTTGGGATCAAGCCTTTAAAATGTTTGAAGCAGTTTGGTGGGCAGACGTAGGGATGCCTGTCCAGCCAGCAAGAATACTAAGACCAATAACTCAGAGGCTGGTTAGTGGTCTGGGCTGAGAGTCCCAGAGCTGGCCAGTAGCTCTGTGGTTGAAAGCATTATGAGAAAGCTTTGGTGGGGAGGAGGAGAACTAGGACTGGATATTTAAGGACGAACAGAGGACTAACCTTGAGTAGGAGGATTGGAAGTTCTTTGCCCTGAGATTATAGTTGACAATTGAAGCTTCCTTAAGCTTAAATTGGTGAATCAGAAATTCTCTTAAGTGGTCTCAACTTCATCTTTTTTCACAAAACTGTGGCCTAATGTAAGTAAGCATACTGCTTTTCCTGTGTGTTCAGCTACTTTTTTCTCTAATTCCACATGGTACAGAAAAACACTGAGCTGACTAGAAGAGTTCTTAAAGACCTTTCCACAATCACGGGTTGAAATCCATATTCCAAGAATGTGTGTATATATAAGAATGTATATTCTTTTCATGGAAAGAGTTGCTACTTTCAGCAGATTCTCAGCGGTGTCTGTCACTCATAAAAGGTGACAAATTTTATGCCATCAAATCTCTAGGTTTTTACCTTTAAGAAACTTCTCCCCTAAAGAGAAAATGTCGAAATTTGAATTATACATGATGCTGCAACAGGGGGGACCCTATTGTGAAGCAGGGACCCACATTTCATCCAAGTATCTTTCAAATTTTATGTTTACCTAAATATATACCTATGTACATAGATATTATATAAAATATGTATATATGATATATATATACGGGAAAGGCAATTTGTATATTATATATTTTAAATCAGTGTAAGGCACAGTATAGTATCTAATAATTCTATAATGTGTATTTATTTTGAGACCAAGTCTTACTCTGTTGCCAGGATGGAGTGCAGTGGTGCGATCTCAGCTCACTGCAACCTCCGCCTCCCAGATTCAAGTGATTATCCTGCCTCAGTCTCCCGAGTAGCTGGGAATACAGGCATGTGCCACCATACCCAGCTAATTTTTGTATTTTTACTGGAGTCGGGGTTTCACCATGTTGGCTAAGATGGTCTCGATCTCCTGACCTCGTGATCCATCTGCCTTGGCCTTCCAAAGTGTTGGGATTACAGGTTTGAGCCACTGCACTCAGCCTCTATAATGTTTTTAAAATTGTCAAGGTCATTTCTCATATGTTGTCTAATTTTATTTTATTCTTCTTTTTTTTTGAGTCGAGTCTCACTCTGTTGCCCAGGCTGGAATACAGTGGCGCAATCTCAGCTCACTGCAACCTCCACCTCCCAGGTTCAAGTGATTTTCCCTGAGTAGTTGGGATTACAGGCATGACTCAGCTAATTTTTTCTTTTTTTTTTTTAAGATGGGGTTTCACCATGATGGCCAGGCTGGTCTTGAACTCCTGACATCAGGTGATCCACCCACCTCGGCCTCCCAAAGTGTTAGGATTACAGGCATTCTGAACTACTGCGCCCGGCAACCCAGCTAATTTTTTAATAGAGATGGGGTTTTGCTATGTTGGCTAGTCTTGAATATCCTCATCTCAAGTGATCCACCCCAAAATGCTAGGATTACGCTCGTGAGCCACCACACCCCACCTTTATTTTTTGTTTTGAAGACACAGTTTCGCTCTATTGTCCTGGCTGGAGTGCAGTGGCAGCCAACAGCTCACTGTAACCTTGAACTTCTTGGCTCAAGAGATCCTCCTGCCTCTGCTTCCCAAAGCGCTGGGATTATAGGAGCAAGCCACTGCTCCCAGCCTATTTTATTTTTGAAAAATCATCTTAGATAAAAACTTCCTCGGTTTTACAGTAAAATTCAGAACTCATTTGCTTGATGTCATTCACTAGGAAGTGAGAAAGTGAGAACTCAATGCATATTTTCCTCCTGAAAGCATATTATTTTCAATCCCTTTGAATTCTGGCTTAAAGCAAAAAAGAAAACAAGAGCAGAATCTTTTCTGTATGAATCAGGAATGTGACAAAGGACCATGCTCTCTAATCTTAGGATGTCAGTCCTTAGAAACTAATCCATGAAGCAGCCTTAAAGTGTGTGGTATGCTCACCGGAGCCATAAAGTGTGTAGTGGTGAAAAATACGATTTGGCTAGGCATGGTGGCTCATGCCTGTAATCCCAGAACTTTGGGGGGCCGAGGCAGGCAGACCACCTGAGGTCTGTAGTTTGAGATCAGCCTGACCAACATGGAAAAAATCCATCTCTACTAAAAATGCAAAATTAGCTGGGCATAGTGGTGTATGCCTGTAATCCCAGCTACTTGGGAGGCTGAGACAGGAAAATCACTTGAACCTGGGAGGCAGAGGTTGCGGTGAGCCGAGATTATCCCATTGCACTCCAGCCTGGGCAACAAGAACAAAACCTCATCTCAAAAAAAAGAAAAGTACTCACAATTTAAATGTACAATTCTGGGACTCGATGAAGTAAATTACAGTATACTTGTTTAAAAGCATGTTATATAGCTTTTACATGTATTTAGTTATTTAATGGGGAAATGCTTACTCTATTATAGAAAAAGGGCTGGAGGTAATTGAAATAAAGTTCTACAATAAAGACATTGCACTGCTCTCTCCATGTTCCACTCAAAACCCTTTCCCACTGATCTCCTACCATAGGCCCCTCAGTACCTTCTAGCTGTGGAGTCCTAGTGAGGAGAAAGCAAAGAGGTGAGGCGGATAAGCTACAAGTCGTCCTTTTTCTTTATGGTCGAGGACACAGTCCTTCTGTGCAAATAACTCGCACTCTTCCTTCCTGTGTCCAGCTATCACCAAACACCTGCAAGTTAGCTAACGACAACCTTTGCCTTACAGGTACTGCACAAAGCCCTCTTCAATGGACGGCATAAAAACCATTCTATACATTCTCCAGCCAGCCTTTATTTTCTGGCAGTCAGCTTCTCTTTTGCTGATCCTGCCCTTTGCCTCTTCGCCAAGTATTTTCATACTTTTAAAAGTAAATCTGCCCGGCGCAGTTGCTCACGCCTGTAATCCTAGCACTTTGGGAGGCCGAGGTGGGTGGATCACCTGAGGTCAGGAGTTCAAGACCAGCCTGGCCATCATGGTGAAACCCCATCTTAAAAAAATAAAATAAAATAAAAGTAAATCTGCCTTTCTTTATCTATCTTGGTAAGTTCTTTTTCCCACCGCGCCTCTGGCCCAGATAGTTGTCCCTCCCCTGCGACACCAAACTAAAAGAGGTTTAGAGAATGAATCTGATGGTTTCCAAAGTACCTGATCTACACGAAAGTATACACAGCAGGGGAGTCCCTGGAGGAAGTCGCAACCCGTCTACTCACCAGCCACCTTCAGACGCACCAGGGCTTCTTCGTAGCTTCCATCCTCCCTGCAAAAGCACGTGTACTCCCCATCGTCGTAGACCCTGACGCTGCGGATCCTCAAGGCCACGCGCCCCTCGGCGATGCCGTCCTGGACCAGCGTGGCGCGCCCGCGGTACTCGGGCATCTGCTCGGCCTCCTGCTCGCGCCCGTCCCTGTGCACCAGCACGGCCGGCGAGACCTTCCTCCGGAACCAGCGCACCTCCAGGGACTCCGCGCTTGCGTTCAGGGACAGGCGACAGGGCAGCTCGGCATCCTGACCCACCACGGCCAGGATGGGCTCCGGGGGTCCAATCACGTCAAAGGGAACTGCCGAAAAACGAGCGGGGTCAGACTAGACGTGCAGGTGGGAGCTGCAGACAAACACGGACCAGGTTCCCGCCAAAGCGCAGTGCCCAACGCTCTCTCACTCCTTTGACAGCTGAGTTTGTCTGGATCCAGCGGAGGCCTCCAGGGAGAGCCAAGTGAGATTGTTTATTTCACATTTATAGAGATGTTTCCATTATGCAGGCGAGAGAGAGAGAGATAGAAGAGAGAGAGAGAGAGAGAGAGAGAGAGAGAGAGAGAGAGACAGACAGACAGACAGAGACCTACCTGATTCCAGCTGGGGCAGCTGGAGGAGAATGAGGGTGAGCAGACATCTGGGGAAGCCGCAGTTTGGGACAACTGCCATCTCCGATCTTTCTGGGGCAGCAAGATAACTGGTGTGAGCCCCTCAGGAGCTTCAGCCTAGGAGATGAATGCACAGGAGACAAATACTACTGGCCCTGTCAACCTTCTGCTTTCCAAAGTCCCCTGGCAGTGCTTTCCACAGGGAACGTTCTGGTCATGTGCACCTGAAACCTCCTCTCAGCCTCCATCCCTAGTGTGGATTTTCAGTCTACACTGTGGTCATCACCTTCCCACCCACCACCCTAACTCCAACACCTTAGGAGAAGGTTGCTGTGAGGCGTCACACTCATTAGTTGGCTGCATATAGATGAACAAATCTTGAAATCAGTGCGCCAAAAAAAAGTCTTCTTTCAAATACAATAATCTGGTATTTGCTTTTGGCAATGATAATACAGATAAGGTGACAGAGAAGAAATGGAGTCCAAGGAAATGAATCGGGGGAGAAGGAGAAAATATGGGAAGAGGTGGAGCAAGAAGAAGGAGCTGAATCAAGCAAAAGGGCTTGAAGAGTAGAGGGCCTAGGACCAAGGGAAAGGAGCTGGAGGGAGAGCACTGTGCGCTGCCCTCCTGGCTGCTCGCTTGTTCAGGGAGCTGAGACTAACCGCACATACTGACCTGAGTGATCTCGGAGAAAAAGGCACAAGAGGCCACTGCTACCAAGTGAGAAAGCTGGCTGTGGCCCCAGGGGCAAAAGTTAAAAGCCAGCAGGAAAAGGAAGGGGGAAGTGCTCCCAGGAAAGCCTGCCTCTAGGTGGCCTGGTATACTAACTTTGAGAAAGAAAAGAGAGAAAGAAAAGTTTTTCAGAGAGATGCGAACCTGGATTTGTGGTCTTCAGCTCAGAAATCAATGAGCTGGACTAAATGAAAGGGGAAGAAGAGAAAAAAAGAAGAGAGGCAAGGAAACACACAGATGAGATGTGAGAGCTTCAGCCAGTTATTTTCTCTCTCCAAGCCTCAGTTCTTTGATCTCTAAAATGGTAATATATGTTGATCATACCTTCCTTGAAGAGGTGTTGGGTGGCTTAAAAGAGATTAAGCAGGTAAAGTGCTTAGCACGTAGTAGGAACTCAGCAGACGATAAACTGTTATTCTATTATTGTTTCTGTGGGTTGAATAATGAAAGCCCAGGGGCCAAGGTAGCCGTAGCCTCTGGGTATAGCTCTTTTTGTTATTGGGGCATCCACTGAAGGTGCTGTGTCTGTTGGCACAATTCCATTAAATGCCATTCTGCAGGGTAGACTGTGAATGGGCCAGCTCATGAAGTATAATTCTGTTTACAGGGCCTCAAAGTTGCCTCCCTGACAGTTATTTCTCTTGAGGCAACTCATCATGAGGCCTACAATTCCTTATTTTATACTAAATCTACCTCTCATTGTTATGAAAACATTAAAAAATATAGAAAAATATTTTTATAAAATGGAAGTCACACTAATCTACCAACTAATGATAGCCTCAATTCACATTTTGGCATATTTCCAAGATTTATTTTATGCTGATGTATGTCATAAAAATAATTAGACTTTTTGTGTAACTCAAAACATTGCTAATAGTTATATAATTGCCATGGTTGTGGGACATTTGAATTTTATTTTTTAAATATTTATTTATTTATTTATTTTGAGACGAAGTCTTGCTCTGTCACCAGGCCGGAGTGCAGTGGCATGATCTCGGCTCACTGCAACCTCCGCCTCCTGGGTTCAAGTGATTCTCCTGCCTCAGCCTCCTGAGTAGCTGGGAATACAGGTGCACACCACCACGCCCAACTAATTTTTGTATTTTTAGTAGAGACGGGGGTTTCACCATGTTGGCCAGGATGGTCTTGATCTCCTGACCTCGTGATCTGCCAGCCTCAGCCTCCCAAAGTGCTGGGATTACAAGCGTAAGCCACTGCACCCTGCTTTTTTTCCTATTATAAATAATACACTTTATATATGTCTTTATTTATAAATTGGATAAGCTGTTCGATAATTTTTCAGAAATAGAGTCATCAGATCAAATGGTATCAGCATATTTCTTTTTCTTTTTTTTGAGAGAGTCTCACTCTGTTACCCAGGCTGGAGTGCAGTGGCGAGATCTCGACTCACTGCAACCTCTGCCTCGCGGCTTCAAGGGATTCTCCTCCTGACTCAGCCTCCTGAGTAGCTGGGACTACAGGCAAGTGCCACCATGCCCAGCTAATTTTTGTGTTTTAGTGGAGACGGGGTTTCATCATGTTGGCCAGCCTGGTCTCAAACCTCTGATCTCAAATGATCTGCCTGCCTTTGCCTCCCAAAGTGCTGAGATTACAGGCATAAGCCACTGTGCCTGGCCTGGTATGAGCATATTTCTAAAGTCCCTTCCTGAAAAGCTGAACCCATCACAACCTCAATGGCTCATGCCTGTAATCCTAGCACTTTAGGAGGCCGAAGCGAGTGGATCACGAGGTCAGGAGATAGAGACCATCCTGGGTAACACAGTGAAACCCCATCTTTACTAAAAATAAAAAAATTAGCTGGGGTTGGTGGCACGTGCCTGTTGTCCCAGCTACTCAGGAGGCTGAGGCAGGAGAATCTCTTGAACCCAGGAAGGGCAGGTTACAGTGAACCGAGATTGCTCTACTGCACTGCAGCCTGGATGAGAGAGTAAGGCCATGACTCCATCACACACACACACACACACACACACACACACACCCCTGTATCATATTTGTAACAAACATTCTTCCCAGTTTTGTTATTTATCTCTGAGTTGGAATTATGATTATGACAAAAGACACTTGCTCCAGTTACCCACCAGACAGCAAGGAGATTGATATTTCTCAAATGCAAATCTGATCATACCGCTTTTTGCTTAAAAATCCTTCAAAGTCTCCCTAGTGACTTCAGCATCCACCTTAATCTGGTTACAAAAATGCTATAGGTATAGCTTTATCTGGTCAAGAAAATACTCTGGCAGTCTCCCTGCCTCCTTCCGTGGGCCTTTTCTCCCTTCCCCTTCTCCTTCCCTGCCTGCCCACCCACAGGCTGAATTTGGAATGGGTATGGTTACCTTCACCCACAATGCCTCTCAGGCCTCCAGATAGCAGAGCTTGTCTTCTCTCTTCCAGAATATTCTGTACTCTTTTTTTTTTTTTTTTTTTTTTTCAGATGGAGTCTCACTCTGTCGCCCAGGCATCTTAGCTCACTGCAACCTCTGACTCCCAGGTTCAAGTGTTTCTTCTGCCTCAGTCTCCCGAGTAGCTGGGACTACAGGCATGCCCCAGCACACCTGGCTAATTTTTATATTTCTGATACAGGTGGGGTTTCTCCATGTTGGCCAGGCTGGTCTCGAACTCCTGACCTCAAGTGATCCACGGGCCCTGGTCTCCCAGATTGCTGGGATTACAGGCGTGTGCCACTGCGCCCGGCCTGTTCCCTCTTATCTTTATGATGAACTCCTATTCTTCCCTCAAAAGCTCATGTAAGGGCTGCACCTTCTGCAATGTCTTCCAGACACTGCATCAAGCAGAAACAACCTCACTTCTAGGCTTCTTCTGAATAGCCTTTGTCCTCTCCAAGGGAAGGAGACTTTCCTGGAAGATGGGCCAGGTGTATCCTGTGACACTTGGACCCTTTCTCATAGCACACACCTAATCTGAGCCCTAGTTTCATTAGCAGATGTGTTTATTGTCATCTTTTGTTTCCAAGTTTATCTTCCTCTCTTAAACTGGGCTTTCCCAGTTCTTACTCCCTGCCTTCTCATCAGCATATAGACTGAAACAGAACTTGTGGCTTCATTCAGATCCACCATGTTTTAGTCTTCCTAGTTTGGAAGGCTCCTGTCCCATTTTCCCCTTCATGCTTAACTTTCTGATCATATCATCTATAATCTATTTCCCCTTCCTCATCTCACTTCTTTCATCAGCCCATTTCAATGAGACGTTTGTCTCATGCTTTATATTTTCATGAGATTGTTTTTGAGGGGTGGGGAGAAGAGCTTTTACTTGCAGCTAAGGGAGTCAGACTGAAAAGAAAGGGGCTGGGGGAAAAAAGAAAGTACTTAGAGCTCAGCTATCGCATAACAGACGCTATTCTGATTGGGTAACATCTGGGTCATTTTGACAGAAACCAAGTCATCAGGTTCAGATAATGATCTCTGAAAGGCAAAGAGAGGATCTCTGAATTTTCCAAGGTTTAGAGAACAGAACTTCCAGGATTCCCCTAGAATGCTCCTACTTGAAGAGGCCTTGTGAGGTGGTGCTGCTCTTAGCAACTTCCTGCTCTTCCCAGGCCCACTGAAACAAAAACATCTTCCTCTTAGACATGAAATCATTTGGGCCAAGGAATATCATCTGATTCATATGGAACCTAATGATAAAATGTCAGCATTTGTTTTCCCTCCCCGCTTTTCACTATAACCTGTTCAAATTTCTCAGTGTTAGCCTCTTGTCAAATCCAGTGGTTACTCTCATTCTCATCTTACTTGACTGTCATCACTGAGACAACCATTTGTGTCTTTTCTCTTTATTTATTTTATTTTTAAAATAATTTATTTATTTAATTTTGTGACAGAGTCTTACTGTCCCCCAGGCTGGAGTGCAGTTGCACAATCTTGGCTTACTGCAACCTCCTGAGTTCAAGCAATTCTCGTGCCTCAGCCTCCAGAAAAATTGGGATTACAGGCATGCCCCACCACGCCCAGCTAATTTTTGTACTTTTAGTAGAGACAGGGTTTCACCATATTGGGCAGGCTGGTCTTGAACTCCTGACCTCAAGTGATCTACCCGCCTCGGCCTCCCAAAGTGTTGGGATTAGAGGGGTGAGCCACCAGGCTCAGTCAATGTCTTTTCTTTTTAAATTTGGTTTTTAGACGGTTTACTGTAGCTCAGTTGTTTTATCTGGTACTTATCTACATATTTCTCAAGACAATATCATATTCTGTCAAAGTGATACATATAAAGAGTTTTTTTGTTTTTTTTTTTTAATCAAATAGGACAAAGACCTTTTAAGAATGTCAGTCCTGCCAGGCATGGTGGCTCATGCCTGTAATCCCAGCACTTTGGGAGGCCAAGACGGGCCGATCATGAGGTCAGGAGATGGAGACCATCGTGGCTAACATGATGAAACCCAGTCTCTACTGCAAATACCGAAAAAACCCCAAAAAACAAAAACCCAGAAATGTCAGT